>JAMXBB010000012.1:30775050-30862086 GCA_024138015.1 Lumnitzera littorea
ATAAAACCCTAATGTTTTCGTAATTATTACGAAAACTGAATTTAGGCCTTTTGTGTAATTAGGACCTTCCAATACAAAGACGGTTGACAATTCAAGTTAGCAATAGCGAACATCTAAACAAGTAAGTTGGGGTTGTGGCTTCACCGCTATTTGGGTGCTATTTAAAGTATCCGGAGACCCAAGAGTACTTCTAGTTGTGTTTGTAGTTAGATGATTATGCACATGCTATGTGTGTGAATGATACTCAGTTGTGACAGGAGTTCAACTCCTTGGTGTGCTGTTCTGCATATTTGCATGGATTCGATATTGTGTGAACTTGTTGGTCACCTTTCATTAACACTAACGGTTATTCGACTAAAATGTAATTGGACATGCATAATCACCCGTTAGGGGAAAACGATTAAGAGTGTTAGGCCAAATACCGACTCCCTTCGATAAGGATAACTGAAATGGTCTTTTCCCCATCCTTAGTCGAACTAAGTGACAGGTGAGGGGGTTGCGGCAAGGTTGGGGGCCATGGTTCGAAGGCGGTCATGGGAGGAGGGTGTTCTCCATTGCACAAGCCTAGGTTTGGTCTAACTTAAGTCGCGATGAAACTCCTCAATCCGGGTTGGAGCGGATGAAATTTCTCTAACCTCACAGTGGACCGATTAACACTGTGCGATGTTTCATTTAAGTGATTGCATTGTATTTCATCATAATTATTAACCTTATTTGTGATTGTATAGTACTCTTCTGACTCCGCCCCACTTACTGAGCTAGTTGTGCTCACATCCCTACAGACTCTTTTGCAGGTGTTGAGTGAATGCAAGATGTTCAAGTACCACCGTTCCCGGGTTAGTGTGCTGCTGTGGGGGAAAGTGAGGATCGAGGAATTTAACTAAACCTGAGCTTTTGGCTTTGTCTTTAAGTTTTGAGGAAAACTAAATGGGAATTCCCTAGGAGCCCACTAGTTTTTCTAACTTATTGTATATAGACCGTAAAACCCGTCATTTTTAACAAACTCTGATTATAAACTTTACCTTTGGACGTGAAATGTTTGTTTAAATACTGTTATGATACTAAACAGTAGGTTGTATAGAATAAGTAACTTATAAAAGCTCTACTACATGTTTGGTTAATAACAGGTGTCAGAACAGACATTTCAAGCTGGTTGAGTTATGCGCCTTGTGTAAACTGCGTCTACGATAGCAGCTGTGAGGTCAGCTTCTATCTTAGATTAGTTTATACGGCAGGACTGTTATGACTCTTCTTGTTTGAGGCGTGACACGAACCATATGGGTAAGTCTTCGAGCTCAGGAGCAAGTGATTGGTCTATGATCCCTATCATCCCCTCCAGGATGTTTGAGATTTGGGATCAAATCTAGCTCAGTTGATTGTTGCTTATCTTTAGGGACATATGGATGGAGGTTGGTGACGTTAAAGTAGTTTGAGACCCCATAATCTTTAGGCAATTTAATCCTATAGGCATTAAGATTGATCCTTTTAAGCACTCTAAACGGTTCATCGACTCTAAGAGATAACTTACTCTTCCTCAAACTTGGAAATCGATCTTTACGGAGGTGGATCTAGACCAAATCACTAAGCTAAAATTCTTTGTTCTTTTGTCCTTTGCCTTACCTCTCAAGCTTGGTGGCAGCTCGGCTCAGTTGTTATATAACCTTTTAGTTGCATGGCTTTAACGGCCTTGGATATTTTTATGGCTGGTTGATCTTCATTCTAGCTTAGAAGAGGCACCTAATCTAATGAAAGCTTAGGGTTGAATGCATAAGTAATCTCAAATGGTGACATGTTTATGGTGTTATGGGTGGTCCTGTTGTAGGCGAACTCAATTATAGATAGGCATTGATCTCAATCAGTTATGTTTCGACTAACAACAACTTTGAGTAAAGTTCCCACTGTCCTATTGGCAGCCTCGGTCCGTCCGTCCGTCTGTGGATGGCAAGATGTATTGAATAATAGTTTGATTCCCATTTGCCTCCATAAACTTTGCCAAAAGTAGCTCATGAATTTTAGGTCTTAGTCTAAAACATTGGTCTTAGGCACTCTATGGAGTTTGATGATCTCTTGTAAGAAAAGAAAAGAAATACTCGAAGCATCGTTAGTTTTGGAACAGGGCACAAAATGTGCTATCTTACTAAATCAATCCATGACTACTATAATGGAGTCTTTCCCTTAACGCGTCCCTAACAATCCTAACATAAAGTCCATGCTCAGCTTAGACTATGGTTTGGTTGGGATTGTTAAAGGAAAATATTACTCTTACTCAGCTCGGCTCGGCTTTGCTCTTTGCCCTTCTACAGGTAGCACATCTTTTCAATACAGCTTGGACATCTCTCATCATTCTTAGCTCAAAGAATCTAGAGGATAGTACCTTATGATTTTGGTACTTGCTAGAGTGTCTTGATAATCCTTCACCATGCATAGGTAGCACATCTTTGCCCTTCTACAGGTAGCACATCTTTTTAGTACGACTTGGACATCTCTTATCATCCTTAGCCAAAAGAATTTAGAGGATAATACCTCATGAGTTCTATGCTTACTAGAATGTCCAGATAATCCCACACCATGTGCTTTGCGTACTAAAAATTTTCACATAAAATAGGTTAGGATCTATATTCTCCTCTTCCTAAACAAGTATCCATCTTCCCTATAATAATCATCAAGTGTTTGGCCTTTTTTGCATATGGCATAGGTCAGACCAAAATGTGGATCCTTAGCATACAAATCCTTAATCATAAAGAAACCAAGTAACCTGGTCTACAGCTCAGTTAAGAGGGAATGTTATCTTAATAGGGCATCGGCCTTTACATTATTCTTACTACTCTTATACTTTACAACATAAGAAAATTCTTCCATGAATTTTATCCTCTTGGCTTGTCTTCGAGATAACTTAGGTTAGCTCTTCAAGTATCTCAAAGATTCATGATCAGTATAGATCACAATTTTTTTTAGGTAACAAGTAATGTTGCTAAACAGTCAGAGCTCAAATTAAATAGTAGAACTCCTTATCGTATATATAGTAGTTAAGTGTAGCTCATCTAAGCTTCTCACTAAAGTAGGCAATAGGTTGTCCCTCCTGCATCAGTACGGCTCCTATGCCTAGTCCCAATGTATCATACTCCACTTCAAATACTTTATTAAAGCTCGATAAAGCTAAGATAGGAGTGGTAGTCAGCTTCTCCTTTACCTCTTCAAAACTCTCCTATTCCTTCTCTTCCCACCTAAACTCAACATTTTTCTTTGATAGCTCAGTGAGTGGAGCCACAATAGTATTGGAATTCCTTATAAATTAGTGATAAAATGATGCCAAGTAGTGGAAGCTTTGCATGTCAGCTAAGTAGGTCGACATAGGCCATTTGGTAATTGCTTTTATCTTCTCATCATCAACTTGTATACCACCATTAGTCACAATAAATCCTATAAAGATTACTTCAGGTCAATAGAAGTCAAATTTTCTTCAAATTAGCACAAAACTTCTTAGCTTAGAGTTTTGAGAAATTTTCTTGGAAGTGCTCACAGTGAGTCTCCAAATTAGGACTATAAACTAAAATGTCATCAAAATATACAACAGCAAATTTCCCTATTAGTTCTTAGAGCACACGGTTCATCAATATCATGAATATGCTTAGTGCATTTGATAGTCCGAAAGGCATCATAAGCCATTCATACAATCCATTGAGGGTCTTGAATGCGATCTTCCATTCATCTACTTCTTACATTAAGATTTGATAGTATCTAGATTTGAGATCAATCTTAGAGAATATTCTTGCTCCATTCAATTTGTCAAGCATGTCATCGAGTTTAGTTATGGGGTATCTATACTTGATGGTAATATGATTGATAGCTTGGTCATCTACACACATCCTCCATGACTCATCTTTCTTTGGTACTAGTAGAGCTAGCACAACATAGGGGCTCAGGGACTCTCATACACACCCTCTCTTAATCATCTCATCTGCTTGCCTTTACAGCTTGGCAACTTGTTTAGGATTTAACCTATAGGCAGGCTTGTTTAGTAGAGTAACTCTTAGCTATAAGTCTATCACATGTTCAATACCTCAAATGGGAGGCAGACCTCCTAGCAGTTCATCTGGGAATAGGTCAACAAACTTATCTAATAAGGACTTCACCTCAATAGGTAACGGCTCCTTCTTCAATCCTCTCATCTCAAGAAACCTTTTAACCAATAAATAGGTCAGCTCTTCAAGCTTCTTCTCTCTTTTCAACTCAGCTTATGTCATTACTAAAGCCTCTTTTTTCAGAACTCGACTTGGTTGAGTCTGCATATTTTTAACTTGTTCGATAGTCATTGCGCTTAACTTTACCTTTTTGCCCTTAAGCTCTGAAGAACATGTGTTTTTCCATCCATCATATACCACATTCCAGTCAAACATCTAAGGTCGTCTAAGAAGAATATGGGATACACTCATGGGTAACACATCATAGGGCACTTCATCTCGATAATTTCCAATACTGATTAGTACAGTCACTTGTTTATTTACCAATTTATAAGGCTTAAGGTGAGGCCTGGTTGGTAACTTCAATTGTTGGACAATGAATGTGGATGCTGCATTGGTGCAATTACCACTATCAACAATCAATACATACAATGACCCATTTACCTTACAGCTAATGTGGAATAAATTCTCTTGCTGTCGTCCTCTAACATATGACTCATACTCATAGCTCTTCTTAATACCATGGTTGTGGGTATAAAATTATGTTCCTCATTATAAATGATCTCCTCCTCCTTGGACAACTTGGTTTGTTCGATCCTTTTCAACTTCCTGCCTCTTTATCGATGTTAAACATTGAGCGACTTGATACTTAAAGCACTTGATTTCAGTCATCTTTCTTCTTGAGCTCTGGCCTTTCTCAAACTTCCTTGGAATCTCTTTCTCCTCTATTCAGGTAGTTTGAGCAAGTCGAACCTCAGTAGCTTTACTTGGTTTCGATTGCATAGGTTTGCTCAAAACAGGTCAACTAGTGGTAAGTCAACTGACGAGAGCTTGGAATCTTCCTGCTCTGTACCTTTTGATTCTCTAGGCAACTCAAATACTTCATCAAGTAAACTAATATCCATTGTCTCTAGAACATCTCCAATCTCGTTCTTCAACCCACTAATAAATCGGGATACAGTTTGGTCTTCAAGCTCAACAACTTTGCAATGGATCATTAATATCTAGAACTCCTTCATGTATGCATTAACACTTGATCCTCCTTGGCTCAACTCCTATAACCTTTTGAATGCATCTCGTAAATAATGGTTTAGAACAAATCTTCGTCTCATGACTCTTTTCATTTCATCTTAATACCTAACTTTATATTCTCCTTCTCTTCTTCAAGTGGCTTATAGATTCTCCTACTACAAGGCGACATAACTCTTATACTCCAACATAGCAAGTCTGACCTTAGCATTATCAGGCACTTCATGGCACTCAAATTGCTTCTCAATCTTCTTTACCTAGTTTAACAAGTCCTCAACATCACTACTTCCAGAAAAATTAGGGATATGCATCCTTAACCTTTCTACTCTAGGAGCTTAGACATTCTTCTCCTCCAATTTATAATACTCTTTCGCTTCATCACCTACTTCTTTGATCTCATCTAACGTTAGTCTGCAATTAGCAACTCTTTCTAATCCTCCAGCTTGGTATGGTTGAACTGGGGCATTAGCTTAGTCGTATAGGCAATTGCCTCTCTTAAGTTGTTTATTAGCTCGTCCTCTATAGGGATAATTTCTGACTCATTGTCTATCTTCATTTATGGTAGTCATTAGATTAGCCGCCAGGTCAATAAGTTTATCTAGTTGGTCATTTACAAACTGAAGTGTGAAACTTCCTTGTTGACCTTGGCCATTTTGAGCACCACTCTCTTGGTTCCCTAAAGTTCTTTAACCACTAAAATCGAACATTGTTATCTAATACAAGAGATTAATAGTTGAAACATGACTAAAAATCTCCTCCCACAAACTACAACAAAACAATGCCTAACATACCAACAGTTATTATAACCAACACAAGAAAAACCACTCGAACGCTTAACAATCTGTTTTGCGAACAAGAAAATAGGGGAAAACATAACACTAAATTTCTTTATCACTAAACACTTTCCAAACACTCACAACAACGATAAACAACTTTGACAACATACTGTAATAAGCTACTCAGAGTACAAAGCAATAGCGACTTACTCGAACATAGATAAGTTTTAATACCGGGATGATATGGATCGCTACGAAAAGGGGAAACATACAGCTATCGATATCATGAGAGCAAAAAAGGGTGGGTTTGAACTATGGGATGGTTCAAAGGATAAATGGAAGTTGAAGGTTTAGTAGAGGTCCTCATGTACTAACGGTAGATATGACTTACTAACACCACACATGAGCTTGAATTATACTTAATATGATGAACAAGTATAACACGAGGTTGCTTGCCACTAATCCATTCTCACAATGGACTAGATAAGAGCTCTTCAAGGTCTCAATCCTTGTTAAGAAAACATAAGCTTAAGAAGATGGAAGGGTAAAATGTTTAAAGCTCAATATCACTATTCTAATTATGCAACTATTACAAATTACAAGTGCTTATATGGCCTAATTAGGGCAAGTCCTAGATATACATAAATTACAGAAACGATTAGTACTAGAAAAGGAAAGGGGAGTAGATTATAAGGGTAAAGTTGTAATCAAACAAAAGAATATTTGGTTACAAAAGGATAGTACGAAAGTTAGAAAATGATACACGTGTCTATTATCCAATCTATAGTCCCAATGGTACTACTTGCTGAGCAAAGCTAATTTTGAGTGGAGTTCATTAAGTCAAATACTTGCCTGCTTGGTAGCTTGGTAACTTGGCTATTTAGGGCTTGGTTAAGGTTAGTCCAGTAGGTGACCATTCTTCAGCTCAACTTCGGTTAGTTGGATCAAAAGTGGGTGGTTCAGCCTCAGATGCCTATTAGCTTAGCCATATGTAGATTCAGTGCTTGCTCTTGGTGCAGCAATATGTAATTAGCTTAGTAACTAGTTAGGCACCTTAGAAACCTTCTTAACAAGACAAAGAGAGGTCAGAGTAGAGTACCTCAATGATTCATGATGGAAAATAAAATGTTCTTTAAGGCTCAACTCTCCTTAGACAACTTAGCGAACCATATAGGTAAGTCCTCGACCTCGAGAGCAAGTGATTAGTTTATGATCCCTATCATTAGGCATACCCTCCAGTGTTTAGCCAACAGCTCCCCAAATCTATCTTCAAGAACATCTAAGCTCTCATGATCACCCTAAAAAAGGTTCAAGTGCTTGGCTATGATCCTGAGTAATGAGCAAAGGATGATAAAAGGAATAAATGAAGCAACAAACAAGATAATAAAACAAAAACGAAAAATTAGGAAAGGAGAATAGACAAACACATCAAAATACTTGGCTTCTTTCATTTGATTCAAAGTATTTACAAGGCTTTGGTAGTCTGGATACTAATCCCTAGTATAAGTAAGGTAAAAGTACAACAAAAAGAAAACAAAGTAGAGTTCGAAGCGCCTCTGTACAGTCCATGCGCAACCACCTTGATTCGAAAGGTTCTTCATTTGCTTGCTCAACTTGTGCCATTGGACCTATCAAGTTCGCTAAGCAGAGATTTGATCTCATTTAGTAAGATGTGGTAGTGGTCGCCATGCTTAAACTGAACACGTTTGATATTGGCAACTTCAAGGCAAATTCCTTACATATTAGAACGACTGGCGAACACCCAACCTATTTAGAATACTTAGCTAACTCTTAAGGAAGATTCTTGTTTAATTACAACCCTCGGAGCACCTAAGAGTGTATACAATAGCTACCATTGAATCACCACTACTAGAGCACGTAGACTTGTATAGAGGGGGACCGAAGTCCACTTGTCCCCTTGACAACTTTCATGCTTCTATGTCTTAGAACCTCCTAAGAATTCCCACACCATCCTCGGTCAGGAACCTTTGAGTTGTTAGGGAAATTCCTTTCAACATTAGAAACACTATAGATAATAGACAACATGCAAACATCTACTGAACTTGTACATCCATCGGTGGTGTTGGCACCATGGTGACTACAGGATGTACCTCCAAGAACCCTTTATCATGTGAATTCACTTGGCTTAGTGAAGGATCTGACCAAGGGGTCTATGTATACCCCTCGATTAGTACTCAGAGGCTAACCTCTACCATAAGGTAACCCATTACATCACCCAATCAATATTCATGAGTCCCATCTACTCGTGGTGGAAACATAGCTCGAGTTTATACACTCTCCCCCCATACCCTGATCTTTTTCTATTTAGACATCCTCTATAACTCTTAGTGTTAGAGAAGGTTTTTTCTACACTTTTAGAAGGATTTAAAAATGACTAAATGAAGTGATGAAGTGAGAATGAAGAAGTAGGACCCCCAATGGACCTTTATATAGGCAATGAAGGGAAGATCTAGGTCGTACATGTGTCACCACCAACCTATCTAACAGCGAAGACATGGCAACAATAAAGATTGCCATTAATACAATGATTGACTTGTAATTATGGCATTCTTAAGACATTAATGATCATGTATGCTACTAGTGCCCCATGTGTCATCACTATGCTTAAGGAAAGATTACCTTGAAAAAGACTACATGACATAGTCCCATCAACGGTCATGTTGTGCAAGTGCCTAACAGTTCCTTTTGCCCTTACCATCTGAAGCCAATTGTGGACGAAGAGAGTACTATATGCTCAAGCTTTAGAGGCCAAAGCCCCTATCATATATTTATAGGAGGTAACTATTGATGGTTACCTTTTGCCTTGGGGCTTTGAAGGCCCAAGCCCATTATCGGGCTCCGCTAGCTCTCTCATAAGCCCTTCTTACTTTTTCTAGATGATTTCTCTCATTAAGTACGCATGCCAACTCAGGCAGGTGCACTAACATTACCTATCTAGCTCAAAGTGTACACGAAGACTCCAAGTAGCTCTTGAACACCAACCATCTCTTGAACTCCACTCTAGAGTTAGATGGCTAGAGGGCTCGTGAGATCTTTGGGAGGATCTAAAGCCTGGAGCACTACTAGCTCAAGCTCCGAGCACTTAGGAAGTCCCTTGCCCCTTGGGGATCCAATGCTTCACCTTTCGACCACTAGGAAGAAGCGCACCTCATCCCTTAAAGTGACCTTAAGAGGGCATGTAGCTTGACATAGCCAAACTTGCCATCTCTCTCTCTCTCTCTCTCTTCATTAAATGCTGAGTGGTACCCTAATGTATGACCTAGAGGTCTAGCCACCAAGCTATGACGACCATCCATATTGATATGGTAAGCTCATCCCATAAGTCTTTACCAATCAGTAGAAAAGAGGGAGTCCTTTCTCATACTAACAACACCCCTGCCTTGGATTACATCAGAGCTAATCCCTTTATGCCACGTGGTCGAATAGGTTAGCTCCTATACCTATAAATAGTAAGTAAGATACCAGTTAATGAGATCTTCGGTAACTCTTCCTAATCTACTATCTACTATACCCCCTCAACTTAATTCCAACCACTCTTTCCACTAACTAGAGTATCGGAGAGTCCTTATTAACCATGCTAAAGGGGGCTTTTTGTAGGTCCATTACCGTCACCGACTATTGGAGCACTAGAAGTTCAACTAGTGATTATTCTAGTGATATTAGCTATCACCATCTTCTTCTTTTCCTTTTAACTTTTTACCTACATTTTAACAACATTTGATTCTAAATATACAGATAAAAGCACCAGGATCCACTTATAGAAACTTTGATTTGTTCAAAAGCTAGTAGGATAATCAAAAGGTGATTGTTTAGTGAGAAAAGATTTAATGATTATTACATGTCACGTGTAATATATATGTGGTATATAAATATTAACAAAATATTATCATATATGATAGATGAAAATTATAAATAGCAATTAATTTAAAAACTATTCATACGATTATTTTATGTATACATAACATATGGTATGCACATCTAAATAAACCTTTTCTCCTTGCTTAAGTGATTAATGGGAAACCGACAAGACACCACAACCATTTTCGTATACTCAATCATAACAGAAAGCAAATAATTTTGTTTCCCATCTTTATATGGGGGCCTCCATGACAATCAACTGAAACTAAATCGGACCTACCGGTCAGAAGTGACAGAGTTGTATGGTGATGGCTTCCACGTATTATCCTACTCAGGCAAGTTTTCGATACCTTATCTGAATTGCCATTCGACTTGATAGGAGATCTAGTATAGCCAGATTAAAAAACTTAGAACTTATCAATTAAATATATTTGGATAATATAACTGAGTAAGAGGTAAAAAAAATCTCGTTATCTCGAATGATTATAACTAAAATTCTTCATTCAACCAATTCACTTTAATGTTTTTGAGTGATTTGCATAAATAAAATGGAGTTAGTTATAAATATTCCACAACTAATTTTTGATATAAGGGAATAATCATAATCTTATAAACAAAGCCTTTGAAAGTATTAATAGGATTAAAGGGTTTAGCAAGCAAGCTAATTACTTACAAACTTCCAAATATTACTGCTTTAAACTATGGAAAGTAAATATATTTTTGAGCACAAGCTTAAAAAATTAAAAAAAAAAAAAATCTATTTATGATAAATGGTTCTGCCAGTTTTCATAAAAGAGTACTTATGTAAAAAAGAACTGTTTTCAAAATTATCTTATAAGTCTTTGACAAATGGATTGATTTTTTTTTTTAAAAGGGAAAATCTTTACATTTCAAAAGTTTTCTGTAAACACTCTTCTTACCCGTTAAACATTAAAGTCAAATTCTCCAAATAGTATGATCTTATGAAGAATCAATTTTACCGTCGGATTTGGATAGAGTTTAACCTCCATATAATGAAGATCAAGCTCAAGAAAAAGTAATTACTGAGAGATTTTGAGGCTTTTGATATTCTAGTAGCAAAGCTCATAGGGAATTTTGGACTATTAATTTTGTGTTGTAACCTTTTTAAGTCAAGTTTCTCTAGTGTTAAGCCTTCCTTATAGTGAAGCTTTTTGTTGTAATTAGAGATTTAAACTATAGCACTAGTTCGACGAGTGGAGGAGTTTTAGGAGAAGTTGGTTAGAGGTTAGATAAGGAAAGAGTCAAGAAAAGGACGTAGGAGCTGAAGCTTCCGCTAAGTGTTTTAAAGGTTGTCTCAATTATAAAGCTATCTTGTATTTGAATTTAAAAAGACATAATGAATTCCCATAATTGAGCTGGTAGAGAGGACGTAGGCATAAAGACTAACCTTTATGTATATCTAGCCTTGTCTCTCTTACCCTTCTCTATTTATTTACTTTATCTTTATTTGGTTGTTAGGACCCTTACTTAACTTGCATATTAAAGTGAACCGTTTTAAACAAATGTGCATCATCTCTAATCATTTAAAGTGCTTTCATGAATATAATCTCTAGTAAGGAATACAAAAAGTTGGACTTAATTTTTAATAAAACCAAATGGCCTACATAATTGTCATCTTTTATGTAGCCTACTTTGTATTCTTCTTACGCTTATTACCAAGTTACTCAAGTATCCTAACTCTCCGCATAAGCTTAAGGGATTTTCCCATTCCCATTTTCAATTATTAAGCGGAATATGTGCGTTTACTGGCTACTCCCTCTAATCTAACAACATTCGGTTGTTCACTTATAAGCTGGCTCCTTGTTTCCACCGCCCCCTTTTAACAATATGCCTTCCGCGGATAGAGTATCCACCATTCGGATTCAATTCTAGGATATTTGACGATTCATCACAAATGCATTATGAATCTAAATCATGCTATTGGATTGCAATAAAACATTAAAAGAGATATCGACAGTATGCCAAGGGGCCAAGAACGGATGCTCAATCTTAGGGACTTCTCCTATTAAAATCACGACACTATGATTAGGACATTAGGCCGTTAGGTACTCAAATCCAAAATATTATTTAAGGCATTCAGATATCCTTACTTTAGCTATGTTGCAACTTTTCAGTAACTCTCACCTTTGAAGTCTTCTCCTTATTCTAATCCCCCTCTCTCTTCCTTCCTTTCAACAAGGCATTTTTCCCCCATTTTACCTTGGTTAGACTTATCTAATTTATAATAATGGCACGGTGGTCCTTGAATCTCTATGCTTGTGATATCTCCCGACCCTATTGGCTAATTTGATTACATAGTTACTACAACTCAACTACACTAGATATGTCAAATCTAATTCCCACTAGTGAAGCGGGCTATTGATTGTTCTGAAAATTCATTAAGTTCACATCTAGTTGATGAAATTTTGAATTCCTCAACATACTTTTTTCTACATTGGCTTACGCTGTTTGAGAGTTTGTAATTGCAATAGCATGTTATCTTTATGATACATTGACAAAAACCATTTGTTCATTAATGTCTTCATTAGGTATGGAGTCCTCACCCTCTCTTCACCCTTTCTATGCTTTTAAGCCATGATTTGTCCTATCAAAGACTTGCATATCTTGTAAATTATTAAGGATAAACATTTCCACTTATCACTCAAATACTTTTTTCACTCTTGCCAGCCAATATAAAAACTCTATCAATTGATTACTTCTCTTAAATGTAGGAATTTCAAATTTTATGTTATGAAGGTTCCTACTCAAGCAACCACCTTGTCCTCTCCTATTCTTAAAAAAATTATCACTATTAAATTCTTAATATGCAGTGCTCTTTCTACTTGCACGGTTATAACCCCTCTCTCCATGTTCCTTACCTGTGACTGCACTCATCTGTTGCCATTAAAGTGTGCCAACACGTCTCATATAGAGGCCTAACAACTTTTCTAATTGATGTTCTATATTCGTCAATCATCTTTATGCATTACCAACGGAGCTCCCTTTAGTACAAATTGAAAATTTAAGAGAGTTCAATATAATTTATCCAAATATCATTTATTTCAAAAATATACATTGGATTTGATGTCAAGTTCTTCATCCATCTTGTATAAGCGATGAATCACATAATTTTAATATTATGTTTGGTTCACTATAATGGAATAAAATTGGAAAAGAATAACAATAAAGGGTATTTTTAAAACAAAAGTTGTATTCATTGATAAACAATAATTATTCTATTTAAAGGAGTAGAAATTCCTTATCTATTTCACATTACATAAAATAAATATAACTTATCATATAACTTTTTGCAAACTAAATAAGAGAACAACTAATATACAAGGTAGAACAATAATTTTATTTCAATGAATTAAATGCAATTTTAGTGAAATTGGCATGTAATATTCCTTGTTATTGTTACTGATAAACCCACCTCGATGAGTGAATTTTTATTCCTAACCAAATCAAAAGGTCCAAGCATATATTCCGATAAATCTGCTGTGAAATCTGAGGTGCATGATATGATAAATCGTGACGTGTTCTAGTTGATTTTTTATTGCAAATAACGTCGAAGGCCACTAATAAATACATGAAAAGTAACGGGACCCGATGAAGATTGGACGGCTATGGACCATACATACATGTTTAATGCCTTATATAAATATCAACGTCGGCGAAAGCTAGCAAAAATATATTGGATACCCATATACGATTACCTGCTTTAACCTTTTCAGAATCGTCAAAGATTCCACTAACTTATGTAGTTTAGTGATTTAATTTATAATCCCTTTATCAGCTGATGACAGCTAGTAAATTAATGTTTTAAAAAATTTAAATATTATATTAATATTTTAGTAAGTAATTAAAATAAAATATTATTATTATAACACTATTAGCATTAGTTAATGTGTTTATTATCTACCATATGGTATTTAAATAGCTCGTGCATGGAAGATATAGGTAAATATATTCATTTTTAAATATAAATTAATACAAAAAAGAAAAGTTATATAAAAATTATTAAAAAATTAAAATATATGAAAATAAAAATTTTACAAAATTAGAAAACATAGTTTAATATAAATATAATATATAAAATAAAATTAATATAAAAATTAAAAATTAAAAAATTAAAACTAACTACCTTTTAGACTTGAGGTGACTGATTTGGCCTAATTCCGATTGATAGGTAAAAACTCACTTAAAAACCTCTCCATTGAAGTCACCTTAAGGTAGTTTTGTACATTAACGACCTACGACCTACTTTTTTAAGTGGATTAATGTGACTCGCTTATCCTTTTAAGGTCGGGGTTGTTGGTTTTTTCTTTTTTTTTTCTGTTTTTTTTTTATTTATTTTCCTTTAAATTATTTATATTTGTATTTTGGAAGCATTAATTACATTTATATAAATATAATATTTAATTATATTATAAAGTTTTATTAATAGTTATTTTTTTTATAATTTTTCATATATTTTTTTTTACAATTTTTTATATTTATTAATATTTAAATATATATATAAATATCATGTGATTAACACATTGGATTTACGTATACACTGTGATAGATAATTATTATATTACTCAAAATTAATGTCATTATAATAGTGATTCGTTATTTTAACTATCTATTAAAATATTGATTTCTTATTTGAATTTTTCGAAATATGGATATTTTATTTAAACTTATTTTCAAACATTAATATTCTCCAATGTAATTTTCCCATATATTATATATAAAGTTTGATGTAAGTATTATTTGGCGAATATTCATCGCAAGGGGAAGTATCATTTGAAAACCGAGAAACTATAAGCCTTGTTATCAATTGCTTACATTTTTCTACGAATTTTGAAGTCCAGCGTCTCGTTATTCCTCGTTAAAATTTGCCCTCGTTCTTTTGAATTTTGTCATTTAATTCAAATTGAGTTACAATTTTTACCATCATAATTGACTTTACTCTATATTCAATAACAAATATCTTGAGCAAATACTCCCCTGAACTCAGACGATAAACCGACACGTACTGTGAAAAAGATAAATTAAAGAAAAAAAAAAAAGAACGTACAAGTTACTCTGACCTGATGGGATTGAGTTCAGAAGCTATTTGTATTCGTATTGAAGTTATGCACAGGATTGATGTGTTGTCCTTTACCTGCATATGCAATGGTACGAAGTTTTCTGGAGCAGTAACCATTCCCTCTTATGTGTGCAACAATATTTCATATATCATATAAAATTGATATTTCTAAATTGGCCAGCCTTTTATAGTTCGAATACAAAAAAACCAAGTAGATATATCAAAGTAGTTGTAATTATTAAATAAAAATATTGATATTTCAACCGATATATTAAGTTTGAATCTCTTTTTTTTTCTTTTAAATTGTAATGTAGTTAGCGGAAAAAAAAAATCATTATTTTCCTTAAAGTAACCCTTGTAATTACTTTGAATTGGACTTATATCAACAAAGAAAAAATAATACACCAATGAAAAACCTATTCTTCCAAAAATGAATTCTCGGTGGCATAATATGAGGTGTATACAAGATATTGTTACCTTCCTATTATAAGTTTATTAGCTTTATTATAATTACATACTTTATTTGCAACTAGTGATAGAAGTGAGTATAACTTGATTTAGTATGGTTCATCACTTCTTACTGAATCAAACCCGATATAACGATTATTTTTTTTCTTTTTTTGAAATCTAATCTAACTAAACAGTTCAATATGTAAATTTTTTGAACTTAATTAAAAGTTATTTGGTTAAGTATGATTCATGGTTTAAATTGTTTATATCAAATCTTTACTAAACATTTTTATCTCTAATAATATAATTTTTTTCTATTAAACTTTCATATATTTCTAATTAATTTTTTATATATTTATCATGTATAACGATATTTAGTAAAAAGTTATAATAGATTTTAATAAACTTAACTTGATCGGATGAGAATTAGAAACTCTATTTTGATAAATAATAATGATGAGGGAGAAGTAGAACTGTCCATCCAAAAGTGATACAGAGAAAACAAAAAAGATATGTCAAAAACTGGAAAAGAGATAAGAGACATATAAAAAGCACCAAGATTAAACCCTTGATTTAAAAATATATAAGAAAATGACAATTTATAAAAATAAAATTTTTAGATGTAAAGTATCATAAAGAACTTATTCAAATTAATCTTAATAATTGACTATAAATAAGATAAAAAAGAACAAAATATGAAAAAATTTAATAAAATCTATGAAGATTATGTCGCATCCCGACATAGCACAGGATGTAACATTACACAGGAAAACCTGCTATAGCTAAACATAAATCTTAATAAAAGATTATACTTTGTATATTCAGTGCTCAACTTAAGCTTAGTTGTAGTCTTTCATGTTACAAATATACACGATATTTATAGATCTCAAAAACTCTAAAAATTATACTTTATTTGCGTAAACTAAACTTCCATGTTTCTAATATACTTATTCTACAAAAATTTCACTTTCCTAAAACAACTAACTCTAACTAACTCTCCCAAAAGTCCACTTTACTAATGATGGTTCCCTAAAGTCTACCTCATAACTTGAGGATAAAATATTTTATCCCCTCAACTTACTATAAGTTGAGTAAAAGTGGATAAATAAGTAGCAATACAATAGTGCACATAACATGGTATACAAATATCATATTAAGTTAATCACCTAGCCAATATATGAGATAAAGTAAATAGTATATACCATGCTAATGTATGTAATATATATCGTTATCAATATCTTAGCTAGATTAGCAATTCATCCAATTTGGTTAACTTCAAATTCGAGCATCTGGATAATATATCCAAGAACCTAGTAATAATTCAGCCTAGGAAACCACATAACATGGTTAAAGTTTGTGGTTAATGTAAAACTATATGCATGAAAATCCAGCTTTAAAAAAACTTATCCAAGTAAAACTTTAAGTTTAGAAATTTGACTTGTACGTCCTTTTGGTATTGTACCATAAATGTATCAACCAATTCCTGAATGAATACGAAGTAAAACAACCAAGCTTATTAAGTTACTCTTTTAGCCGTCCTTGAGATTTATTTCTTTTCTCTTTTCATTGCTAAAAACCTCAGTATCGGGTTTACTCAAGTAAACACCATAGGAGGTGGAGTTAGTACCTAGCATATATCCAATTTAGTGCATCACACTAACGATATCATGATTAGCTAACATTAAATACAATAAACAAAACATCATAGTGCACTTTACGTAGCAAATCTAATTAATACACATACAAGAGTACCCATTCTCTAATGATAGATAGAAATGTACTCTTTATACACATATCCACTTCTTGGCATGTGTTTGGTCCCTAAGCTTACTCGTTAACACGAGTTCCTTCTTCAACAACTTCACTTAACAAGGTTAAATATTACTAAGATCAACTACAAATCATGTGTGTATATATATTTCAACTTAATATTAGCTTGTTGGTTTTAATTCACTCTAGATTGTTTTTGTCTCTAACTTAGCCTTTGAATTACTCTCTAATTCAATCTAACTACAAAATTCCAATCAAATACCATTTAACTTATGTCATCAGTCTACCAATTAGAAATCCCCAGAACTTCACCTAACTCAATTGTCTAAGTTTAACTAACATAAGAACACTTAAGTGTAGCAGCTTCTAATTCTATCTTTGATCTACCTTCTAATTCAACCAGGATACTATGTTTATTTACAATATTTTCACTATTCATCTAAACCAAGTTAAGACTAGTAAAAAGGACTTCAAATACAATAGCAGCTAATACTCTCCTTTGCCATGGTGTTAATTATACAAATTTACCTCATATCATCATGTTTGCGAAAACATGCATAAATAGTGAGAAAATATGTAATAATGGGTATCCATACTCTATTAAAGCCATGGAAAGTATATTCAAATCAATAAATTATAGTTGTTATATTTTGGTCATGAAAAATACTAAAATAATATAATATAACACATACTCTAAAATACTTGTTTTAGCTTAATTTTATAAATAAATAGCTAAAAATAGGTAAATAATTATACTTAACTTTAAAATCACAATATGAATTTTGTTCACAAATTGCTTTAAAATCCACTTATTTTACATAATTAGAAAAATTGCTAACAAATACTAAATAATTTACAATAAACAGTAAAAGTAGAAATTCTTGCTGCCACGATTTAGTACATATTATAAGAGTGTTATACAAAATTTTTTAACTCAAAACAATGATGTTTAATATTTTGAAAAATTAAGTGAAAATTCAATGGAACAGAGTATGTTGTTAAGTAAGTACTATAAATCAATATTATTTCAACAAAATAAAATTATTACATAAAAAACATGTAAAATAACTTAGGGGAACAAATTTTCATAATTTTTTGAGTTGATTTGCTATTTTTAGAAAATAAATGAAAATCAAGTGGAAAAATCGAACCTTACTAGCTTATGGCTATTCGACCACTCAAGTGTATTGACCCACCTTGTTTAGACACTGGAAGCTTAAGTCTAAAGCCCTACCACATCAAGTTATGCATAGCTATGGGAATCATGTTGCCTTGTCTTGGTTCGAGTTTGCACAAATTTTTCTAATTTTTGTTTTCCTACTAAATCCTAGTTTTTTAAAGAGTTTCTTAGTTCCTATGTGCTGTAAAGTGATTAAAGTTTTCCTTGAGTACATATTTAAGAGTAAGGAGTCCATGGAAAAAGAGAAACAAATTTGTCCATGTGTCATTTAATGTATTCCTTAGGTGTAATACTTGTGTTTTGTCCCTCTTTTTAATTGCTAGCTCACACATGGTGTTCCTTACTAAATTGAGGAAGTACCACACCTGTTTCTAGATTTCCAAAGTGTGCTTATCATTTTTTATTAATTTAATACAATTTTTAGCTAATTAATTAGTATATTTTGTAATACATATACCTATTGGGTATATAATGTGTATATGAAATGATTATATAATCTCATTATATGCTATTTGACTTTTAAATATTATTTTTATGAATTAAATAATTTATCTCTAAGAACTCGTTACGTTTTAAACCTCAAATTTTGAGCTCATGATAATTAATAAATGATGTTAGTAAAAGTACGTTTTATTGAAATTAAATATTATATATACTTTATTTTGAGAGTTGACTTTACTATGACTCTTCGTCTAATTTTTTGACCTTATATTAAAATTCAACTCAATTCGATGAAAATTTTCCAAAAGCCTTGAGTCATACCCAATGCTATAACTTGTATATGTAATTAAGCAACTAAGGTCTCATAGATTGACAAAATAAAATAGCATAAAACAATTGTATACATTCTTTTTTATTTAACCAATTGGTTTGGTTTAGTTTAACATGGTTTGATTTGGTTTGCTTTCCTAAACCAAGTTGCGAGCTGAACTATTTGTAAAGAACTGATTTTTTTGTTCAGTTTGCAATTTTTTTGCCTCGTCCTACCTAAAAGTGAAAATATATGTTCTATATGTAGGAAATACTATGATAATGCTTATTCTCTACATAAACATAGAAAAAAAAAATTGGTGCATACTTATGAAGTAACATCCATTTTAAGTTTACTTCACTTGAAGTATATCCTCTTTTTGGCCAAGATATATATATACACACAGACACACACTAGTGAATGCTTGCACTCGTTTCATGGGTGTTAAGATTTATATTTAGAATCTCTTTTTATATAACTATCATACATAATTTCTCTTTATTATTTTTTCATATAACAAAATAATTATTTTATTGAACAACTATAATACGTTAATGTTTTCAAGTTTATACTTTTGGTTGTCTATTTGTCTATGCATAATCGATGACATGGTGAAGTGTTAAGTGAAATGAGTAATGTGGGAAGATGTGGAAATGAATCATGGAATAGTTTTAGTAAATATTACGGGACTTAGGTAATGTGGGGGTTTGATCAGGTTAAAATGGTTATTAGAAATTTATTATAATAATTAATTTTTATAACATTGATAAATATATTCTTCTTAAATTAATTGGTAATTATTATAAAATTATGTTTTTTGTTTTCTATTATTAGATTAAGGACCAAATAGTAATTTTAGAAGATAGTAGTTACTTGAGGATCTTATGACTTAAATAATATAGATTTATCTATATATATATATATATATATACACACACACACACATACGTATATATTAACATTTGTTATTTTTGTTGTGATCATCACCCATTGCTTAGAAGCGTAAGTTGAGAATGGTACAAACTTTTCCTATTTTATTTAATTAATGTTCCTATTGATGTCACTAACAATCATATATTATTATGTATAATTGAAAGAAAAAAATATCTATTGAATTGGGGGGAGCAAATTTGAAAACAATAAATAATGTTGGAATAGAAATTTTATGCAAGGGACGTGTATATCATTCTTATGCTAAAAAACTTGGAAGATGACAAGAATCTAAAGATATTATATGGGCAGGAAACCTAGCTAGATTAGATGCATGTTGATCTTTTGCTAAGGTGGAGTCAAGTAAAGTGATTGATAACATAAGGACAAGTAATAAAGGCCCCTTCGCTAATAGGTTATCAAATTAATTGACGGTGATAAACTTGCACTCATTTAGCTATCATATTATGTTTCATGTTCAATTGTGCTCACTTAATTTTGTTTTATCATTTTACCTAGACTCCAGAGCACTATGGTGTATCTCTATTTGAGTAAAAGAAAAAAAAACTAAAGTGAATAGCGCATAAAACAACTATGTATAGTCAGTTATTCACGTCACTTGTTGTGTATATATAGTATGTAAATATAAATAAAATATTGATAAATATGACGTGTACAAATTACGGATGATAATTAATTTGAAAATTACCATTTCCATTTTCATCATTATTTGTATTAATATTTTATTAGTATTTGTACACCATCATATATATAATGTGTAACATGTAATACGTAATGAATCTTTTTTTTTTTTCGTATAATGGAGAGCATGCATGCTCGATGATTGTTACCTCTTGACAATTTCTATTAGGCATGAGCTTGTCTTAGCTAGAAAAAAGGCCAAGGAATTTTTGTTGGGGGTAAGGTTGCTTAACCTAAAGGAATTTTTCAAGGTTAGATTTATTTTGAGGACAATTTTATTCAAATATTTTTAATTTTATTTTTGACAATTATTATTATTTAGCTTTTGCAATAGTTGACTATATCTATAATCAAGAGCAATTTCTCATAGCGTCTTACTAAGATCTTATATTGGTTGGTGGTAATTATAAAGGGCAAATGGTGGCTATTGGAGATGGGGCATAATCATGGCTTTGTTACTATCAATTTAGGGAAAATGGTAAAAGGAACAAGAATTGTGTACTTAAGGATGCAAGTGCCCACTTCGACTTGGCTTTTTAAGGGATCAAACCTAGTTGCTTCTTTCTTGTCTCCATTTTGAATGAACTAACTCTTGATTCTAAGAATTAGTAAGTGGCACAAGCAATAACAAATAAATTAAGAGTCCTCCAAATAAGATAACTAATGTCATTTTTCAAGTAAATGTTTGATCCTAAGGAACTCTTCGCTACAATCACTTTGATCAACTTATTCCATGCCGTTGGTGGCATTTCCTTTCAATAATTCCTTGTTTTATAACATGTCTTTTTAACACGACTTATTCTTTTCTATCTAACCACACTACTTAACTCTCTAAGTTGAGCCCATCTTTTCCTTTTCCTCTACTCAATTCAAAGCCAATCGTTGGAGGAGCATCTAATCAGTTGACTAAGCACTTAAGTAGCCAATCAGCCTAATCCAACCAACTAACCAACCTTATGTTAACTTATTAACAATGTATTAGAAAACAAACTAGTAGACCAGGCCATATAGCGGTCAACTAAGTTATTTGAGTTAGATTGAATTATATTCTTTTAGATACTTATCTTTTGAGAAATTTGCTTGTTTACTATGAAAATTAATAAATATTATACAAATACCAATTACATTATATTAATTACACAAATATCATTGTATTAATATCACGTTTATTATCTATGATATACATTGTCTTTGTATTAATGTCGTATTTAATAAATACAACGTAAGCATCTACAAAGTAAAAAGAATAAAGATTCAAACCAACAACATAAAACCTAGCATGTGTCATGGTTCAGAGAGAAGATGGGGTGTTTAACTTGGAACTTAATGTAAAGTGAGTGGCATTAGTTGCAAACCAATTTGTTCATGGGTAGCCAATCTCATCTTGAGAAACTACCCAATCCCACGATTAAATTGTCAACTAACGCTACTCGCTTCACATTAAGCCCCAAGTTAAACACTATTTCTTCCCTCCAAAACACGGACCATGACAGATGCACCTTAACCATCATTGTATTATCTTTATTATATATTCAATACTAATAGTAAATAACTTTAATAAAATAGCATCTATTAAATGCGACTTAATGATGATACCCAATTCATTAAATTGCATCTCATAAATGTGATATTTTTATAAATTATAATGTCACATCTTTAATAATTATGTAATTAATTTTTAAAGAAGATTGGTAAATATGTATTGGACCCTTTATCTTTTATTTGTTTTCCTATATTTATTAGAAGATGTCATGTTAGTAGTTTATCTTATATATCTAGAAGATTATTTCAATAAGTTAAATTTACTAGGATTCCTTCTTATCTTTGTTGATTGATTTCCTTAATTGGTAGATTCATCCTAAGTTGGATATTTTTGTATCTTTTAAGTTTCTTATTAATTACTCTCAAAAACTTGCATGAATAGGTTTTTCCATTGTACATGTTTGATATCTTTTTATTAAATAACATTTCCATTGTGAATATATGTAAAATAATACACTAAGTAAGGGTGCATTTCCTTTCGAGAATTGAAACCAAAATTTGTTCTTGGAGAATAACTATTACCTTAAATAATCATGTTATATATGTTTAATTCTTTACTTTCCACAAATTTTTATTACAAAGAATAACTATTTCAATATTTATATAATATTATTTTATTATCTTAATGAGTTGGAAATAAAATAAAAGTATGACATGATATTGTTTTGTGAAACATATCATTATTGCCACCACTACCTGAGCAATTCTAACCTGTCCCTATCCCATCCCCACTATCTTTCTATCCATTACATGTATGAACACTACAAGTTCAACACCACACAAACATTACCATAAGCCTCATTAGGTCACCACCATCATAAAGCCATCATTGTACCACTACTACCACCATATCACCATTAAATCATTCCACGACTACAACTATTTTGCTATGGCTACCACCATTAAACCATTACCATAGTGGTAATGATGGTATACTATGTATTGGTATTGGTATTAGTATTAGTGGTGGTGGTGGTAGTAGTATTCATTTATGGGTTGGATGGTAGTGTATAGTAGTAATAATGGTGGTATTAGTAGTGAGGTTGTAATATGGTGGTGATGGTAGGGTTATGAAAGGCAATGGTGATGGCTAACTACGGTGGTAGTGTGATGGTGGTAGTTGTATAGTGAAAATATGATGATAGTGATGGTGGTCATATTGGGGATAATGGAAACTGGTAGTGTAGGGTAGTAGTTAGTGGTAACTAGTGGTGATATGACATTATGGCAATGGGAGTGGTAAGAGGGTAAGGGTAGTGGTGTTGCTACTAATGGTAATAGTGAAGGTATTGAGGGTAGCAAGTGTTGATAAAAATAACGGTATGATTTAAAATAATGGTAATTATGTAGTGATAATGGTAATGATGATAGTAGTAAGGATGGAAGCATTAATGGTGTACAGACATTGGTAATGGTGTAAATATAGTGGCTATGATAGTACTATGGATGTGGAAGAGTGGTAAGAGTGTAGGGCTTATGATGATAGGGGTGGTTCCAGAAGTGGAGGTGGTGATGGTGTGTTTGTGATGGCAATGGATGTGAAAGCTAATAGTGTTGATGATGTAGGGATTGGGGAGGGGGTATATACGTAGAGGTGATATAATTTCGATTAAGACCCTCACAACACTACAAAATCTATTATTTATTCATAACATATAATTGATAACACTTGATAGAAGATAATAATTATTTATAGCAAAGTAATTATAGTAAAATCTCTTAAATAGTCATTCCCCTTAACTTTTCTTTGATCAAGGGGCATAAACTATTTTAGAAATAGTTATTATGTTCTATGTTAATTATCTTAAAGTAAATGTGCTATAAATAATTTAAGAGGCGACCCTTGATTGATAATGGTGGTAGTGATTTTGAAGTAACAATGTTGGGGCATCGTAATGGGACATGAATCTATAATTTAAGCTAAAGTGTTTTCCATTTGGAAAGGTTGGAGGGGTGTATACTCGCGCTCAAGGATGAAATAAGCAACCATTACTGTGATAACAATGAGAATGTATGATTTGTTGCTCATATAATATTGGCTGCCAAAACAGTTGCATCCGATACACACAGTAATCAAACTTAGGAGTGCTAATAAAAGATAAGGATTTCAATCCTTTATTTCGTAGATTGGCCGGTTAATTTTCCGGAAGTATCTAAATAACAAAGAATGAAAATGTATGTTGATTGGATTATCGTCGTTGATATTGTGAATAGGTTCTTGAAAATTATTTTTGGTTAATGGAAAATATTACGAGTAATTTGTAGCAGATGAAATCAAAGAAGTGGTACATTTTAAGGAAGACTGCCGAAAAGCTTAGCCATGGAGACCTAATTTACCCACTAAACCGACTGACATCCGAAGAGCAAGCAAAAGATATACCCCCAGTAGCAATATAATGACACGTGACATACGTATGACCATTCCTAAATTACGGGTTTATTTAGAATACATAATAAAATATTAACTTTTTGAATTAAGGTTTGACAGTAAGAGAGTATTGCTTTGTTTAATTTAGTTTAAATTATAAATATATCCCCTTCATTTGCTCTTAACTCTCTAATTTTTGAAATTTAGCGTTCAAATCCTTATAAATGTATTTTAGATCCTATTCTGGTCTTTGATAAAATAAGAAAAAAAAAAACTTAAAATTAAAATATGTATAAAATCGATGACAAAATAGTCATGTAAAAGTTCAAATATACTTTTTAAAAAAAAAATTTTGAAGTATAGATACTCGATCTCAAAGATAGAGGCTGAAGTGTGCATAAAACAATCCTAAGGGAGTATATTTGTAATATATTCTTAGAATTTATTTCTAATAACTTATGCGTAAACTAGAACTCTACTTGGAGGCACGTGCGTGTAGAGTAGCGTGGCCTTCTTAACCAAGAAATCGACAGCTGTTGGATGAAAAACACCATAACTGAGCTATTTGTTTTAAAAAGAAAGATATAGATGTATAAAAGGTAAAACACAAAAAAAATCATTAACATTTTTATGATTAAGTCCTTAATCGTTTATTTTATCTATTTTAGTTTTTAACCTATTCAAATCATGTTAAATAAGTTATTTTGTTAAACTTTGGTAAATTTTTTTTACTATGAACATGTGTTAATATATAATTGATTTACATAAGTATAAAAAAATCCCTATCATCTATTTGTATATATAAATCAATTCTTAACATTTTATTTAATTCATTTTAGTTCTCAACGTATTTATACTTAATGGAAAAATTAATAGAGAAATTTTTTTATAAATTTATTAAAAGATTGAGTACTAAAATGGACTAAATGAAAAATTAAAAATTGATTCGTATATACAGATAAATATTAATAACTTTTTTTATATATTTTTAATGAATAAATAATAATGTATTACATTTTTTAAATTTAACCCATTTTTAATCGACATTTTCACTAATTGGGGCATATAAAGCCGATAGGATCGATAAAATCGAATAGAATCATAAACTTATAAAATTATAGTTCAAACCAATATTTTACCAAATGACCTCACATATTGCATCTATTTTAACTGAATATATATATATATATCTTACAATGTCGTAGACGACTCGTGATTTTAGTAAACGTGCAACTATCAGCAACTAGCCTTAACCGCTATCTAGGAATGGGCATTGTTAATATTCCATGGGAGTCCAACTTCTAGAATTTATTTCTGTACGAGACCTGAAAATACTAAAACGACTCCATCACATTCCTTATTTGATTTCCGTGAATAGCGATAATTTCTTGCTGACATGACTTCGCTTTTAACACACCATGTGTGCTGGATAAAGGTAAAAATTCATCTTGCGATCAACTAAAGAAAAATTTAACGATGTTAAGAGGAAATATATTACAAGAATTTAGTGACTCATCTTATAAAATAAGGAGTCAAAACCAATTTTCAGAAGCACGAAGATTTAAACCTAAAAGTCAGAAAAGCTGGATACTTTGCATAAACACATACATACATATACAAATATATATATATATATATAAATATATCAAAAAAATTTATTTATTTAAGAATATATTTAACATACATAATACATACATATATAAATATATATCAAAGAAAACCTATTTATTTAAGAGAGTAAATTACACTTCAATTACTTGTATGTTTATAATTTTTTCTCCACGAGTACCTATATTTTTAACTTTTACATGTGTTTTGTAAAACTTAGAAAACTTGAAATGAGTTAGAAAACTGAAAAGAATTACTTCTTAATGCAACCATGCCTTACTCGTCGCTCTCCTTAAAATAATAATAATAATTGAGAACGATTGAGAGTACAGCTCCATTTTTTACCCCTTGAAAATTTCCCCCTTACCCCAATCCCAACGCCAACCCCAACCCCAAGAGTACAGCTATACATTCCATCATTAGATGACCAAGTCAACACTTTCCATGAAAATCATTTTTTTTTTTTTTTTTTATAGGTGCTTGTTTTTAGGAAGATTTATCTTGAAATGTAACGCATCCTAGATTGTAACTTATATTTAAATAAAATTATCTTTTTAGTAGATGAAGAAAGTAATTTTTTAAATTACTATTTTAGTTAGTTTTATAGATAGAAGTTTATATCCATAACTTTTAAGTGAATTGATATTTCACGTGTGTAGCATTGCAGCTGAATAGCCCAATCCCAATTGTTATAATAACGTCGATACCCTTAGGCATTTGACAGCCTCCTAGCAGTACACTTCTACATTCATTGGAATGCTTCCAATCGTTCTATTTTTTTTTTTTTTTTTTTCCTTTCTATTGGTTTTACTCTTTATCTTTTTTCTTTAGAGTTAAATAAACATTTAGCTTTTTCTCAATTTTGCAAAACACAAGTTGATTAAGTGCAAAAAACTGAAAACATAGATACTAAAATGAAAAAGGTATAAAAATATAAATATTTATTTATCTTATTTAACTTGCAAAACCCTTTTAGATTAATGTTTCATTTCATGTGTCAAAATCAGTTGCTGTCTGGATGTAGAGGGATGGGTCAGTTTCACCCCTGATTGAACGTATATAAGGAATAGACTAGAAATAGTGTTTGTAAGGTAAGATCTTAATCCTAGCATCAATTATTGATCCACGAACCACGAGGTCAGGTCTTTGTCCACTAATAGTTTTTCGGATGAGAAGCTTTATCACATTGCTCTATTCAATTCGTCGTGACATAGAGTCATAGTCACCGATGACAGAGATGATACGATAGTATTTGGTATTCGTTTATTTAATCGTTAGTTTCATTATTATCATTGACACGTATCAATATGAATAAGGTTTTCTTTTTCTGTTTAAAACCGGAGCTTTTGTGAATCCGCCTGATTGCATGACGTTAGCTCCTCTTTTTCACTACAAATTATTCTGCCTACTTCATAATTGTTGTATCCATCTCGTCTAGGGATAAAATAAAACCGGTTCAGTTCCACGATTTTATAGGAACTTACAAAGAATTGATCCCAACTCTTGTTTTTTTAGATTCAGGTACTTCTAATAGTTTTTTTTTTTTTTTCCAGTTTATATCTACACTTGTGTAAGAAATGCACCAGTTTTTGGATTAGGTTTTTGAATTGATCTCCATAGTTTGAGACCAATGCTAAGATCTAATAACTTTAGTTGGATCAACTTTATCATAATATATGATAGGAGATGCTTGAAACTCATTATATCATACATGTCGAAGGGTTAAAATGCAATAATATTAAAAATAGGTTAAGCCAAACGATAATTTGAACTAATTCTTTAGATCAGTGACAAAATACGAATGATTAGATTAGTATTTAGGGTAGTTTAGGGAGTTATAGATTGATGGGGTTTAAACAAGTTCGTTAGTCTTAACTTTTCTCAAGATACACGTATTTGGTAGGTCCCTAGAAATATTAAGCTTGCACATATCTCTTCAAGAATTCTACTAATGATAATTTGATGGCGGTTATTAACTTTAAACTCTCTATACCAACTTGCTCTTCTCTAAAAGGGTATAAGATTTTAGATCCTAAATATTGAATTATATTGAAGGTTGAAACTTTTGGTAAGATGAAGCATTATATAACTTAAGTGTCATAGTTATTCCAATTGTCATATTAGTACATACAATTATTGAGACCGCTTATTCTCTTTCCTGATCTCCTTTTCTTCATCCTACTTGAGGTGTCATTCTGAGTTGTAGAACTCATTACCTATACATGAAGCTCATGATTCATGCTATATGTATAATATGATAAGTATTTATACATAGACATATATATACATATATATATATATATATATATATTAACAGATGATATACTTATGCTATGTGTGTAAAAAATAAATAAAATTGTGTAGTATAATCAAATATATTATAAGATTAATAGGAGATTTTAATAAATGAGGAAGAGAGAGAGATGAGGGTAATAGGAAGAGGAATATGTGGTAATGAGAATGTTGGATGAGAGAGAGAAAGAGGAATACGGAGTAGTTGGAATGTTAGAGAAGGGAGAGAGAGAAAGATGGTGGAAAGAGTTATATTTTTTTAAAATCCTTAAATCATCCTATATTTATAATCAAATGTATTTAAAAAATTATTTATTAATAATCAAAATTTTATTTAAAAGGTTAAATAAGTAAAAATAATTAAAATATTGTTTCAATGGTTACTTAAGGCTCCTTTCGCTTTAATAATATAAATATAATAATAATAATAAAAAAGACAAGCTTAAAACCTCTCAAATGTTGTTAAGCTTGAATGTGCAAAATCCAGCTCTAATGCCTTAAAAGATAATACACGTGGGTTCGATTCAAGGACGCATTATATGTGACACAGATAACTTTATTAATTCCAATTCCTTTGGCCCATTCTGTGTAGCGCCTAACTTTTCCTGATAGAGAATGGGTTTGCATTTTAAGGAACAAGTTAAAAGAAGCCCAGGCCATTTTCAAATTGAAATGGCCTGCCACTACGAGACCTGTATAATTTAGGTCTATTTATCTGCAATCGGTTGGTCTATAGCAAAATCAGGGATGAGTTAGTCTGATTAAATAAAATAGAGGACTCGTGTGTGGTTGCTTCCAATGGCAATGGATTGGCATGTGGATCGTTCGTGAATTGGGCTTGCATCCGAAATTAATTTGGTATTTTTAAAATTTTTTTTCCCTGTGACGTGAATAAGCGGTAAAGGAAAAAAATGTGCCTCAAGGGTTCTAATTTATAGAGTATTAGCAGACCGTGCTTTCACAATATATATGTCAAAAATTATAAAAAAAAAAAACACACGCACACATTAGAAGTGCTTTAAAACTTCGTAAATTTTTGCGATCAAATTATAAGTTTTTCAATATCAACAATCTATTCTTAGAACTCTTGAAGATTTTTAATCAGATAAAATTTTTTGAGAAGTGAGGGAGAGAGAAAAGGATAAAATGGGTAGTTAGGATGATAAAAAGAGTATGAGAAGAGAAATAGAAATATAATAAAATCTTACACTAAAATTTATGAAGTTAAATAGTTAGTTATATGATGGTTATTTTTTTCTTTTTTTTCTTAAATAATATAGATATATATAGTATAATGTATTATTTGGTTATTATACTGTTATAGTAAAATACCAGACAAATTCTTTAGTTTACTATTTGGTTTGCATATTAACTCAAATTATGAGGTGAAAAGGACCTCAAGGTACTCAATTAAAATTAATAGTTTTTAATCATATATTTGGTGGTACATTCTATTTTATAGTATAAGATTTTATTATAGAGTATGATTTTTTTTGTAATTTATGATATGAATGATAATTTTCTAATTTTTTTAATTATTAAATCATAAAAGTTATTGTTCAAATATTGTATACAATAAACATGATATAAGAGAATTGTATTATCTAATTTTCTTTATAATATACTATTCGATTTTTCTTATACTATCACGTTCAACCAATGAAATACTACCTAAGACTTACATATGCCATAAAAACTTGTTTTTTATCATGTTATTGTTATCATGACCTTACATGCCACTTCATATATATATTTATATATGTATATATATATGGTGGATGTCAAACCTACAATACATGTGTAGATTAAACAAAATCAAATTCATAAAAGATTAATAACAAAATATTTACATAGTTAACTACATGAGTAATAAATAGAAATATAAAAAAAAAGGTTCTATGTAAAAAATGTTGAAGAATATCTTTAATTTTTTTTTAAAGAAAAAACAACATAAACAGATGAAGTTGTTAATACGTCATAGGGCATAAAGCTAGTCACATTTTAGTTGCTCCATCATGGATTTTGCAATATGCATAAAGAGTGATACAAAATAAATTTACAAAGATATAATAATTCTCTATGTCAATAGATGAGAAATTTTCATTTTTACCGATTAAATAGATAAATATTACAGACATAGCAACTATATAAAAATATTATATAAATATAAAATCTATATTTTATATTGAAAATGGGATATTAGTTTTATATGAATGTCTCATTTTGAATATTAAACACTAATTTTATATAATATTTCTTTTTTTATTTATAAATTGATGATTTTAAAATCTTTTAATGCAATGTTTCGTGTCATACTAATACTAATACTAATTAATTAATCAATTACTCATTTATTTATGTTTATAAAAAAATAAAAATTTAATATTTTACTGCAACAATTGTTTTTGGTATTCACTCTTAGGTTAAAATTTCTAAACCCATCGACAGTACTCTTTGGCGTGCGTGAGGATCAGCATTTAAAGTGGCCCACCTCACTTTGTCTTCTTTTTACTATTGTCGACGTCCTCGGCATCAATGCGTCACATTTTTGCATTTAAATCATGTGACACAGCTACCGTATCATTAAGTTACAAATTGTCGCATTTAAAACATGTTAAGCTACGTCGCAATTGTCCTTATAATTTTTGGAATCGCCTCTTAAATCTTTCGGTACGATTTAGTCATGATATTTAAATGATTTTTTTTTTCTATAATAATCCCATTATAGTAAATATCATCAAACTTAATGTACACAATATTACGTATTAATTGTTGACTTGTAAAAAGTTGTAAATAGAGAAAACCATGTGAGGTGCACAAAAGAAAAAAAAAAAGTTATGCTCATATTGGCAAAATTACATGATAATTTTAAATATGCTTAAGTGATGAGCCATTTTGCCATTTATAAATTATGTTAAATAATAACCGATTAATGACATATTATGAATAATTCAATTCTAGAAACTTAAATAATTAGAGATATTATGAAATTGTATCTTTACTTATTTAGATACTGATGGGAATCAAGATTTCAAACTTTTAACCCAACCAAGAGTAAGACGACTAGCGAATCTAACCACTTAAGTACTCAATTACTGACTTGAATTAAGTCCTACCAACTTGCTGAGTAATGCCCTAAATGATAATTCATAAGCATCCCAACCTGTTTAGAGTATTTCTCTAATAAGCCCTAACCTGCAAAAGGCACCAACACCACTCATCTCTAAGAACCTGACCAACCATGAAAGGCCTGACCTAATAAAAGTTTCTCAACACACAGACCTTAACAATACTTGTCGGAATTCATTATTTGCAGGCAAGTCGTCCACTTGGAGGTCAATGCGTATTCCTACAAGCATGTACACATCCAGTACCTACAATATTTTACTTCTAGAAGGATTACAAGATTGTCCTTCTCCATCTTACAATTATATATGTAATTGTTTTTATCCATTTTAGTAAATTAGCTAGTACAAGTAACCTTAATGGAAACTAAATAGTCTCTTGTATTACTATTGTAATCGAATTTTTCTGCATTATTGAATGAAATTAATCTCCTTGTGCTTTCTTCTCAATATTGAGAACCTTATCGAATTTAGCTTATAGCAATCTTTAAGTAAGGTTGTGGTAGCGAGTAACTCATTATTTCAAATTAGTGAGTCATATCTGATGACGTAGTAGTCTGTAAGTTCTTGAACAGTGAATCACATTTGCAAATAGCTTACGAGGCTTAACCTTTTCCTTTTGTGTTTTCTCCACCTAAACTCATCTTCTTCCTTTCTTCAATAGCTGTCTTTGAAGAACACATCTACACTATGGTAAGCCTTCTTTTGAGGCATATCAAATACTTTGCCAAACCTTAAAGGATCCCTAAAACTTAAAAAAAATTTATTTGAGAAAATAAATTCTTTCAAAAGTTTTGCTCATGAAGCAACAACATTATTAATAATTCTTCAAGCCAATATATCTAAAAGTGCTCCTTTACAATTTTATAGATCACGAAAACCATGACCTCAACCCCTTATGCTTTATATTACTCCTTCCAACTCGTCCATTGAGTTATATCCCCACACCTAGAGTTATCCCATAAAAAATTAGCTCCCAAGTTAGTGACTTCTCCATGTGATATTTTATAAAAGCTAAAAACAACCATATAGTACATGGAAATTGCATAGGCAATGGCTTTAATTATTCTAAAATTTTATAATTAGATATATGCCTAATAGCTAAAATTCAATACTCTCTTAGCTTTTTTTAAGGATTAATCCAATGAAGGAGCAATAATCAACTTTAATATCCTCTATAAGCAAATATATATATATATATATATATTTCTAATAATTCACTAGCGAACTTGAAAGCCACATAATAATTATCTAAAATTTGCTTCAGTCCTTAAAGATTTTTGTAAGAAATGCAATATGATAGGGGTAGAATATTATTTTAGAAAAATGGAACTTGTGGATAGAAAAGATTATGTAATAGGAATCAACCCCATGAACCAATCACAAGAAGCCGAGCTAGAGGACTTCAAGGACTCTCACGGAAAATACTAGCTCTCAGTCATAGCCGAGATGAGGAATCTTATCCAGATTCGATCTCCTACCAACCTTTCTCTCAGATCCTCACGTATGTCCGCCATGCTCCTGCCCAATAGCAAGGTCCTAATCTAGAAGACAGTTGACCTTTTTTTTGCTAGGCTGATTGGCCCAAGTCGGCCTCTGACTTAATTCAGATCAGGTCAGCCTCTAACCACCAACACTTTGTTTCCTCCTATATTGTAACATATTCCTAACGTCTAGCCATTAAGCAACATGTATCTTCTGACACAATATTCCAAAATGATTTTTTTTTCTCTATATGAAATATTCTTTATCATTTTTATCCCTTTTTAGTATAATTCACGTAGCCTAATTGTAAGATATCCTTTTGTCTTTTCATACATATAAATAATCTTAGTGGGCAAGTATATAAAACCCAACTTCCCTTGTACGTAGAATCATCCAACTTTCAATTCAGAATTATTCTCTTTAAGCAACTTTAGTGTTCTCGTTATTGTTCAACTCTTATCTATTTCCTTTAATAAGGAGTAGTAGCGAGTGACTCTTTAATTTAGATAAATATGTTACATCCGGTGAATTGTTGGCCGAATAGAATCGAGTGATGTGTCATATCCATTTAGTAGCTGACCGGACCTTGTTAGTTTTTTTTTCTGTTTCCTTTTCGATTCATTCGTTATGGTGCTTCTTTATGTGTACGACTTCGGAGACGCATCATTATGTCAAAATCTTAAAATATTTATTTGAAGAGAAATAAAAAATTTTAATCACCTAATCTAAGTTAAAAAAAAAAAACCAAAAGAAAGATATGAAAAATCGAAATTTGCGTGCTAAGGGCAACGCGTAAAAATCTAAGCTAATTGATGAGAGATATGATTGTGTAAAATTCAAAAATAAAACCTACATTTCCTAACGAGAATTTAGGCACCAAGTTCAGAAATATTAGAAGTCAAAATGAGTAAGTTATAGTTTTTTTCCATTTTAACTTGTTTCAATTGCAAAAATAGGAAGTTGTAGGTAGTTGTACTATGTTAATTTCTCTTTCGATCCGTTGGAGATTTTGCTAGTTTTAAGGAGTTACTAAAATGACGTTTTGATGACTGAAATTATGAACTAGTGAAAACTAAAGGACTTTAAAATTTTTTTTTGTTTTGTTCATGCTTTATAATTGACTCGCGTATTGATTGTTTTCTTTTTTTTTTTCTTTTAATGTTTTGGTATATAATAAAATTCCTTTGTCCCCTAATCCATTAATTTCCTCAAGACTAATAAATATCCCCAACCTACTATACTTAGCTCTCGATAATAGCCATGATAGGGGATAGGTATGATTTATGATTGCTCCATCCCCAAGATGTAGGCTTGAGTTTGAATATGTCAAGCTAAGGAAAGGATCCACTAACTAATGACTATCGCATGGGTTCCAGTTGTAATATGGAGATCTAAATAAGATAGCTATACTAATCCTGATTAAGGAGGATTATATCCTTAACTTTACATCAATTACAAAAGAGTAATGTCTGATACTTGCATTTATATTAGTTACTCATATATAACATACCAATGCTTGAAAATCCTATTATGTTAACCTTGTTTTGTTGATAATAATAGTGAGGGATAAATCTCATAGGTTAATAGATTCATTGATTCATGGTTCAAATTAGGATTAAGCTAACTCAAGGTGGCATTAAGATGAGGATGGCAAGGAGAACATAAATCGTTTTGTTAAGTGGAAAGTAGATCCTAGCATGGAGTTTATTTTGAATTATTTTTGGAGTATTTTAGGAAATATATGTATTGAGGCTCATATTTTTTCTTGTAATATTTGTACTCCTTATTTCTTATAATATTAAATGAATTATGTTTTAGATGCTATACGTACTTCAACATATGTAGTGGGTAATTGTAGTTAAACTCAGGCGAAGGGTCAAACTGGCCCTGAACCACCAGTTCACGGGCTGGTGATACGGTGAACTGTGACAGGATCATAAGTGATCGGTTTCTAGTTGGTTCAATTAGCCCGGCAGTTCAATAGTCGATTTATGGCCCTTGAATAATTTTTTCCCCCTTTTTTCCTACTTTTTCCTTTTTCCTTTCTTTTTATATTTTTTTCCCTTTTTTCCTTATCGAGCCTTCAACCCCCCTTTTTTTTTCCTTTCCTCCTTCAATAAAGCATATATTCTAAATAGACAAAATTTTAAATATAGAGAAGTCTCTAATAGCGTAAAGAACTAATTTGATTGAGTAGAATGAAGCAGTTAGAGGAAAAATGTTTTTTAGTGTATTTTACAGTTGCCTGAAAGGTACCTACGTATCCATTAATTGGAATTAGACCATCGTAGTCCGGTTTAGATTTTTAGAAAACTTTTAGTTTGTTGATCAATTTTATGTTTTGCGAAAAGAATTCTAATGTATTTAACTATCTAGTTTAAATTTTTTGAAGGAAAATAAATTCACTTGGTTATAATTTAGAAAACGTTAATGCTAGATCACCACTTTTAGGAAAATCATGTCATTAACATTTTTTGAATAATTGGGAAAAATGATTTTTTCTACGTGATAAAACTTCTTCGGAATGGATGAAAAGAAAACTTACTATATTTCTTCTTGAGGTAGCTATTCATGTTCGTGACTAAGAGTGGAACCCATGGCTGAGCTTGGGTTTCCATCAGATCGGTTACAGTCACCAAAGTAATCATTCTCTTTGCTTAATGTCCCGCATGGTTCTTGTCGTTTGTAAGTCGCTTTATACCAGTCTTCTATGTAAGTATTTTTCTTAACGTTGACAACAGATAGGGAGGCTCAGCATTTGTCGACAATTAGGCCTACTGTACTAAATGCTTACTTAACAACGACCTTTGAAGTCAGAGTAGTGAGTACTTCACAAGCAATGTGAGATAGGAGCAAGTAGTCCCTTGGGTACCTTTGTCATCGCTCTAAAATATCGAAGCCCTTGATGGAGATATTCTCAGAAAACTCGAAAATTAGTATTAATGTAATGCTACATCTTAGACATTGGATCATCAGACTGTTACCTCTTTAGTTTTTGCGCCAGTAATTGTTTACCCATAAATGAGTAATGCTGCTCTTTAGTGGGTGGCGAAAGAGAGACTGATGATCGACCACCATATTGATTTTAATAGTAGTTGAGCATCTCTTTTATATCAATCGTTGTTGTCGACACTTTTTGCTGTGTTTCTAAACTGTACACTTCTTGGGAATATGTTAAATCTTGAATATGACTATAGTAAGTTTTCAAATATATTAGTAATAATTCCGCTTTATAACGAGGATCTATAATAGTTGTTATAAGATAAAATGAGGAATGTTTTTACAATAAATTAACCACTTCAATGTCATATTGTATACGCATGTGTGCAGGTTTGGATTCTCATGAGCCTGAAGTAGCACGGTAAATATATTGACGGCTGACATAACAAACAACTATACACTAGGCTTGTAAACTTGCAAGAAAGTTTTAGTAGCATCATGAAAAATTTTCAAAGCTTTTAGCAGTTGGATATAAATATATCCTAGTTACTGGGAAGAATGTTAACTTCTTGCATGTTGTATATTTTGTAGTTACATAACAGTTCATTGTGCGAAATTGTGCTATGTAACAACTTGCAAATCGAGCTCCGACGGTGTTGCACATCTATCTTAAACTTTTGAGGCCTCTTCTCGCACACCATGTAGAAGTTCCTCCACTTTTTATGAAGGGATGGCCCCTTTGTTATTGTCTTGATAATATTTTTTATTGGAGTTATACTATTTTGCAAGGCTGCAATACCATTCTTGATATACAAGTTGAAAATATGATATGCACAACGTATATGGACAACTCTCCTCCTCCCTAAACGCTCGTTGACAGTAATTTCGCAAATTAGATATTGAGGCAGCATAGGCACTTACATTGTTAAAACCAATAGAAAAAATTTTCTTCATTAATTCGTACTTATTTAAGATTTCTCTAATAATTTTATAAATATTTTGCGCCGTGTGTTATTTGTTACATACCCTTAAAACCAATAATCATTTATTAAGTTACCAATTATCTCCTATCCAATGAATAGTAACACCCATATAAAAATTATTATGAAAAGGATTTGTCAATATGTTCGCATATATGGATACATATGTATCGAGGGAAGCGAACTTACTTGCGAGCTCCCTCTTATCTTTGTAGTAAAGCTCCTACATAGCTCAGGTTAACATTTTGCAACTAAGTTGTTGTGAGTTAAGATTGAATATCTCATACTTGTATCGACTCTATTACTTTGATGCACCGATGTTGAATGTTAAGTGTATGTTCACTAGGTATTGTGTCAGGTTGTACTTGTGCTTCTCTTTATCATACTTCATTAGCAATTGACCGGATGAATCATCGCCTCAAGCAATCTGTTGCTGCGTATTACCTATTCCTATACTTCCCCCCAAAGATACTTCAACCTCAAGTGCCTATTAAGGGTACCATATATCTCTCTTGTTTTTCATGAGTAACTTGCATTGCAATAGTTGCAGACTGCCCTCAAGTTCCCCCTTTAATTTGTACCTTTACAGAAATGTATAGTAAAAATATTAAACTTATCGAGTTTAAGGGGCTTAACTAAGCTTAAAGGTCTCGAACTACTAGGCCCATGTTGTCCTATATGTTGCTTTTCTATTTCGAAAATAATTTTTATCTCATCCTCCTCATTCTTGAACATGCTTACAAGGCAACTTATCCATAGGGGTTCAAATCTTGTGACTCATGCAGAGATACTCATATAAGGAGGTTTGAATCTAGTAAGACATTTAGAGACACTTATTCGCAAAGGTTTAAAACCAGGAGGTGGTGTGCATCGATATCTAATGCGTTAAGGTTCAATGTCAAAGCCAAAAGATGGTGTGCGGCGATTACTCATGTGATGTGGTTTTAGATTGAACCCAGGAGGTAGTATAACTTGTTCTTCTACGTTCTCAACCATATTGTGTACTCTCTGCTTATTCAAGTCATACTCATTATTCGGGTACGCTTGAACGTTGTCAAACCGTTGTAGCTTAGATGACATACTAGTTCTAGTGCTCTTGCTCTTGTTTTTGCTTTTGCCTTTGCTTTTGCCCTTACCCCTACTTTTCCTGCTAGATTAGGAACCATACTTCTTATCAAAGAAGATACAATGTAAAAATCTTTCCATGGATGATAATTTTTTTTTTCTTATTTATTACAACAAAAATTTATGAATGAAATACAAAAATAATATATAAGATAACACAAAGCGAAAATTATGTCATCGATAAGTGTATGTCAATATTATTTGCTAATGAAAATGGTTTAGTGTAGTGGAATGAAGAACTATGCTCAGATATTAGTGGTTAATGGAATGAAATATTTCTATGACAATGTTTCACAATTTAAAAAATTCGAAGGCAGAATGGTTTGAGTGAGAGTATTTCAATTAGTTTGTAGAGTAATAATTGCTGCATATCGGTACCATTCAATTTATAAGTACCGAGGAATGTGTGAACGCGTCGTTTAAATTTTGAAAATTTGAATTTTCAATCATTCCAACTGTAGCAATTTTTTAATTTTTGAATTCAAATTTAATATGTATGTGCCGAAAGTCCACGGTCAGATATGACACCATTAAATATTCCGGTAAAAGTTGACATGTATTCACTTTTAACTTTGTTGACATTAATTTAACAAACTCTTATCTAAATATATTAGATCAAATGATAAAACATTGCTAAAAATGAATTAAAATGAAAATGGTTGGTCACCCATGACGAGAGGCCACCACTTGAGAAGGATCGTGGGATGGTAAGCACCCCGCATAAAAGTTGGTGGATAGTGCAACTTAATATTTTAAAAAAAAATGTAAATTAATGAAATAATTGGAATGATCACACAAAAATAAATTAAAATTATCTCTTTTTCTTTTTAGGATTTTAAAGGTGATTGTTGGCAATTCACCGGGTTTTAATATGGCACAACCATCCTAAGGGCAAGGATTACCTTGCTACTACTTTTGTCATGTTTGGTACACGGGGACCAAACTAAAATGGAATCATAATTCCAAGTTCCATTCCCTCTTCTTATATTTGGAAGTGTAATTAGAAGGTGAAATCATAATTCCATGGAATCATAAATTCTACCTTTAACGGAGATACTAGAATCGTAGTTCCACCTTTGGGGGCTAAAATTGCGATTCTATTCTAACCTTAGTAATTGCAGTGATTTAACTTTCAAATAAATTATAATATGCAATAATTAAGAGAATTTTTGACAATTAATACTACTTATGCACTTAATGTCATCCTATTTCATCCACATCTCCAAATACAACAAAAGATTTATGATTCTCATCTCACTCTATTCCATTTCAATGTACTAAACATGATATTAAAATAGTTGCAAGTGATTCACTTAGCTCCATAAGGGATTTTTATTTTTATTTTCCTTGCAAATTTCTTTTTCTAATGATTTTTAAATTCTTTGTTTTTTACTATTTATTTTAATCAAATATATTTCATCATAAGAGTTTGTTATGTTAGGAAGTGCCAGCCATTAAAGAGGTAAAATTTGTCAATTGTTGATGGAATATTCAACAAAGTTAATAAAAGAATTTACTTCAGTGGACTCAAATTAAAAAAAAAAAACGACATTAAGAACTTATTTTATTATTTTTAAAAAGTAAATAACCACAAATTTTCTTAGGACAAAATCACCTATTTCGAGTTTACGGGCATCACCAACCATACACTTAGCAAGCCACCAATATGTTTTTTCATTTTTCCTTAGTAAATTGCAAATGTACCTCCTTGTCATTATTCCCTGTGCACTTGACTTTTTTATTTTTTAAATTGTGCACTGAAACCCCTAAATTATTAGAAATGATGCATTTTAATCTTATATGAATAATTTTCCCATGATTTCATACATTTTTGTAATTTCAATGTTATTTTATTATTTTCTTTAAGGGTAAAATAGTCAAACAAGATCTAATCCTTCATAAGCATTTGGGGGCCTAAACATACCATTCCAAATAAAGAAGTTAAGCAGACACACCATAAATACAAGGGATGTATTTACAATTGACCTCTTTCTTATTTTTCTCTCTTTTTTCCCCAGCTAAGTTGTTGGGCATTTGGCTATCTTGGTCGATGCGCAACACGGACATTTCGTAGAGAATAGATGAATATATTCGTTGCTTGATTCAGACTCAAACGGACAAAGTCAAATCTACCTTATACAAATCTATAGGGGGATTTTTTTTCTTAACATCTACGCCTCATAATCTTGCCAAAATTTAGCTCTTTGATTTTCGCTTGCCATAAAACTTTTCTCCACCGACGCACAATACATAAATCTATCCAGCAAGAAAGTGGTACCAAAAGAGAAAACGAATAAAAACGAGAAAAAGATTCCTCAGGAACGAGAGCGACGTGTGGAAAATAGCTTCCATCGATTTAATTCTGCTTACTTTTTCTGGCACGACAGGAAAGCTTTTGCACTCAGATTAAATGCCTAAATTAATACAAGGGCATATCACACTCAAGAAAGAAAGATATATACAAGCAGAGCAGTTTTGCTCGACGTGATTACCTCAACCGAGGGAGTAATTAATAAAGTTTCCATTTATCTCTATTCTCTAAATAGCATCTGTTCATATTTTCTTTAATATTATAAAAGAATAATATCGATATATATCCCACATTTTATTGTTATATACATACATACATACATACATATATATATATATTTATAGCGGCACGTGATTAAAATTTAAAAGGGACAGATCCCGAGCATGATCAGGAAAAGGCTGACAAGAGAATTGCAAATTAGCTCCAAGTTATATTAATCTTAAGCGACTAACAATTCAGAACGGTGCTTATGAAAGAAGGCGTGCGAAACACGGACACCTATTGAACATAGGTAGATAAGTTGTGAATAATCTGTCAACTTTATTAAGGATGGTTATCTACAGCTACGATAGACAGTTTTCCACGAAATCTCCTGTAGATATTCACGCAAATTTCTAAGGTCCAAGGTTTAAAATTGAAAAACAAACGACTTCTTGGAGCTTGAATCTCAAAAGACGCCATCATTAAAGCGATGGTTTCAGTGCAAAGCTCCATCAAGGGCACGTCAAGATGAATACAGTAATGGACAAGGACAATCCCACCCATATGTTGTTGGTTCTTGAAGTCAAATGACAGAAATCATCTGATAGAGACATAATGGTGCACATGAATTTCGAGCCCCCACAATTTTCTTAATGCAAATGCAAGTGTACATATCATTGTCTCCTTTTGGTTTGCATCAAATCTATATTGCATATACTCTCTTAACATCCTTTAAAAAAAAAAAAAAAAAAAAGAAAGAAGAAAAAAACATTTTACACCTTTATTTTCTAAATAAGGAGTATGATTATAATTAAAGACCTACCTCCAGACATACTAAACATCGTACAGGGCTCGTATACCGCAGCAAGTAAAGCTGAAATTAAAGTAAATTGATAAATTTATAAGACGTAATTATTTCTTGCAGAGACCCAAGCACAATTATAAAGAACAGGCCTCGGATTGGAAGGAAAACATCATCTTGACATACACCTTTATACAAATGCATACGGCTAAGTAGGCATAAGCATGGACATGAAACGTGGACAAACAATTTAATTTGAAAAGCACAAGAACCTCTAACAATTTTGAAGCAGACTTGGCAATGTGTTGTAATAGGTGCAGGACACAATCCCAGGATGCTTCAGGCTTGATGGGGATGAAGAAGCATGGCAATGCTGGTCATTCCTTGGCCTGGAACACACATGTAATTTTGCTACTTAAATTTGATGCAACAGAGACACTCCATAATGACAGAAAAATTAAAAGGGACAGCAGGAAAGTTGCATAATCAAAGGCTTTCTGTTTGCTCCACTAACCGATGCAAAAGGGAAAATTAAGAAAAAAAAAAAAAAGGGTCACAACGGAGTGATAGTTAATCAATATGGCAAATATTAGCTAAAACTTTAGAATGCTCTATAAAAACTTAGGCAGCTATTTCCAATGTCAAACAAATGATATTTAGCAACATGTGGAGCTATGTCAACTGAAACTTCCTCAGAGAGCAAAAAGCCAGGATATGTCTGGTATCTTCAACTAAGAGAGCTAGATAAGAGGAGTTGGATATCCTCTAAACTTTAAAATCCAATTTGGAAAAGCTATCTTCTTTTATATATCCACCAAGTACGTTTACTAACAGCAGAAGATAGTCATAACTATGTTTCAAAAACCTCTTAGTTGAGAATTTATCTCACAGCAAGACAATTTGTCAAGGATACAGCCAATTGAAATCTTCTAGGATAAACAATACAATGACAAAAGAGGGCAATGATGGCAAAAGAGAAACAGATTGTAAATTTTACTATCTTGCAAAACAAATGGTATCATGGGTATACCTTGATCCCCAACTTTTCACCTCTATTCAGGTTGTCCTCATCTATGTGAGAATCTACTGACAGTTCCCTGGTTGCAGAGGAAATATTGAAAAGGAAATTCAGCAAAATAGATTAGAGCATCCAAGAAGACTGACAAAAGAAATTCATTACCTGCCGCCTCTAGACTCAGGTTGGTGGCCAGAAACCGTGCATGACTCAAGATCAGGTGTTCCAGGAGCCACAGCCTGCAGGAAGAGCATCATAAGCCACCCTTTCTAAGTAGCATTTTTTAATTCAAAACAGCAACATACCATGCCCCAACGAGAAAAAACTTACAGAAGAGGTTTCCACTTTCCACCCAGGAACATTTTCTGATAGAAGGTCGATGTATTGCTCCATTGCCACATCCGGATTCATGTTTCCTAGCCTCTGCCAAGCATTCCTTGCACAAGGGAAGCAGTGCCCTCCATCACTAGCTGTCAACCCTGTTATTATGACTAGCAATCAACCTATACCATATAATACGGCAGGGCGGACCCATTGTATATCCATCAACCTATACTTATAGGTTTTTAGTTTCTGTTTGTATTTTAAGGTCTTGTCCAAATTCGACAGGATAGAGTTTCCCAAGTTTATAAAGTAGTTGCTCATCAAGCATTATATGGTGGTGAACTTTCAGAGCATAGGTACATATTCTCAGATATCTTGAAATCTAGAGATAAATTAAAATAAGCTAGAGGTGGTGATGTCCAGAATCAGCTAAATTATTGACCCATTTTCCGCATGCCAGATCTTTGATGATTAGCAGCTGATTAATGATGACGATAGCTCAATTCTATTATCTCCTGTTAAAATATTCAGGGCAATATCCTTCACCTATTTTTTGATATTTAAGTTCATTGACATTATTCACAAATCATCTGCAGATGTTGCTAATTTTACCTCTGCACCATTCCTAATCCATAAATCAAACAGTACCCACAATACCCTTTTCAATCCAGAACATCACATATACAGAAATACGAACATAATTCATAATCCACACCAGATATTATATAGACAAAATTAAGAAATTAAAATTAGGAAGTTGAAATAATACCACTTGGCACGGGCCGAGAGCATGAGAGGCAGAGGCTGCGATTCACGGCACGGCCCTTCGGTGGCGACTTTGTGAAGCCCGTAGAGTTGCATTCTGACGTCATCACTCACACTATCCAACCGATCACTTATATCCGCTCCACCTACATGGTGCGCCGCAACAGCAAAGCTCTTCTCCAACTCACTCTTTTCAATTCCTTCCCAATCATCATCTTCTTCTTCAATCTTCTTATCCAAATTCGTCGCTGCCACTTCACTTTCATCAATTAGCTTCGAATCATCATCCTTTTCACAGTCATTAACATCATTTTGTAATGCAGAACTCTCTCGTTTTACCTCTTCTTCTTTACACTCGCTAGGAACCTCCTCTTTCGTCTTATCTTCCATCGGACTCTCTCGTTTTACCTCTTCTTCGTAACATTCTCTAGGAATCTCCTTCTTCATATCATCTTTAATGGAACTCTCTCGTTTCATCGCTTCTTCGCAACTTTCGCTTTCCCTCTCTACTTCACGAGATATCTCCTTCTCCTTCTCCTTCTCCTTTTCCTTTTCCTTTTCCTTTTCCTCTTCCTTATCCGGCTCCGGCGACACATCGATCACGTCGGAGTGCGCCAATTCTACTTTCTCACTTGCCTTCACCGTCTCCTCTACGATCATCTCGACTGGAACCGACTCGGACTCCGACCGATCAACGGGCTCCACAGTTCCCTGCACAAACTCGACTATCTTCTCGCTCTGCGTCGAGAGTTTCTCTTCGAGCTTAACAGAAACCATTTCAACCGGTTTGTTAGTCTCAGCGGTTGTAACAGAATCTCCCGCCATGGCAAAGGAAACAAGCTTAGCAACGATGAACGAGAAGAAAACGGCAATAACCGCCGTAACGAAAAGCTCCTGGACTATTTCCATAACCAAAATAAAACAGAGATGGTTTAGAGAGAATACAAAAAAGAAAACGAAGGAGGAGGAGAAAAAATAGAGTAGAAGAGAGCCGAAGGAGGATGAGTTTTGATTTAAAGCAAGTCACGAGATGGAGTGTTGAATAGATAAATGTAATGCTAATTATAAATCAAGCTTAAAATGTTTGACGATATGGAATTTAAATTCTATCTTGTTAAAGGGGATATTTGCTGAGAAGAGAAAAGCATATTCTTCTTTCTTTCTTTCCTTGTGAATTTTGTTATTTTAGAGAGAGAAAAAGAGGATATTTTGGTTAAAGTAAAAGGCAGGGAGCGTGGGGTCCAACGGATGAGTTTACAGTCATTAGACCCAGCGGATCTCATCCATCCAAACCGATTCCTCGCGATTCGACTGTAAAATGGATTCTGATAACCTTTAACTAAATAATAAATATAAATTATATTATAATAGTTTTATTAATTTTAATTTAATCCCGATTTAACCCACTCAATCTTGGTTGTGCTTTCGTTCCCGGGTCCATCTTCCCTCCTCTAACAACATTTTTTTAGGATTGGGGGTGGGATTGCCTCGGAGAATACGAAAAAGCGCACAACGTTGGTCTGGTCGTTCGGGAGAGGATTGAGTGAGCTGTCGACTGTTTGGGTCTTGGGTTTTGCTTAGCTAACTGTTGTCATGGCGAAAGGTAGGAAATTTGGCATACTAGGCAATGTTTGGGTCTTGTTTTTACGCGCCTTTGTTTGGAATGGACCACCGGTTTTTTGTCATGAGTATATCATGTGATTATTATCCTAATTTCAATTGTTTTAGATTCTTCTCGGGTATTATATAGAATGGTTAGTAATTTGCGTTATCGTATCGTATTTCGTTTTCGTATTTAAATAGGTTTATATTTAAAAAAATTTAAATTCGTAATACAATTTATTTATTAATTGTATAAAAATATTTAAACTTGTAACCTAACGTGTCTCATATTTGAATTTAACTTGTTTATATTAGGAATGACAATTTATGCTATTATATTATATCTCTTTTACCTTAGGTCTGATATTATTTATTTATTAAAAAGTTACAATTAAAAGTATAAATATTTATAAATATAAAGTTAAAAAGACGATAATAATATTTAAATTTTACAAAAACGTATGATATAGTATCATCATTATTATTAAAAGACTATAATGTAAACAAAAGTTTTTCGTAAAGTAAAATTTTATCAAATATAGAAAATTTGAAAATTTAAATTATATAATATCATTAAATTAAGTGAAACTATCGATTAAATAGATATTAATATTATTATCAGTATTAATTTTTAAATTTATCACGTTATTTATCAAATTTTTAAAGTAGATAGTTAAAAAAATTATACATAAGTTTGTAATTTTTTATTTAAACTTCAATGCAATAAGAAATGTATATAATATTACTAAATTTAAATTACATAACGTTATTGAATTAAGTAAAATCATGACTTAAATGGATGTTAGTATTATTAGCTGTATTAATTTCAAAATTTATCACATTACCTATAAATTTTCAAAAGAGATAGCAAAAATATTTATAAATGAATTCATAATTTTTACCAAATTAAATTAAAAGTATCTCTTACCTTTATTAGAGACTTTTGATTTAAAAAGAAATGATTTACGTAACAAAATACAAACATGAAAGAATATATGGTATTGTATTCATGTTTAAAAGCTTAACCTGAACTCAAACATAATTTTGATTTTGTTTAAATAGATTTGACCCGTTTTGTATTTTGTATTGGATTTTTTTATATACTAAATCATTTAAATCGTATTGTATGGTATCCAAATTTATCATGCTGAAGTGCTAAATTGCCAACCCTATTATAGTGTGTAAATCGAACCTGGTAGTTGGGATGACAATAAAAATCGGAACGAACCAGCTGATTCGATCGAGATTGGCTCTAAAAAGTGGTTGCAGTAAAGAAATTTCGGTTGCCAAGTTTCCTTAACGTGCATAAATGATGATTAAATTGAACGACGTGGCACAACTCTATTACCGATATAATAGACATAAATTAAATACCATAAACGACTTACAGAAAGTTAGAAACACAAGGGCCAGACCTATACATGTTAGCTTTAGGACCATTAGTGCTTTATTTAAGTTGAAGTTTTCTGCTAAAAAAAAAACAAAAAAGATAGAAGAAAAAAAGTTCCTCATTTCCAAAATTAAGTTCCTATTGGTCTCGCAATTAGTTATTTATATATGTATACGTGTCCGAGTGTGGGGTACCTATCAAACTTATTTCATTGGAAAATGTGTAATTTTAGAATATTTATGATAAAATTATGCTTAGTTTACTCTCTAAAGTAAAATAGATAAGGAATTAAAAAGTTATTTTTTTGAGAATAATTATTATCAACAATAAGTTAAAAATTTACATTTTGGCATTTATTTTATATAAATTTTGCTACAAGAATACTTATCTAAGTATTTACTACACCTCATTAATTGTAACATTATGTTGGAAAATGGAAATATAACAAAATATAACATGCTTTGTTTGGTTAATAGAATATAATAAATAATTATTTATGGATGGTATGACTATCCCATTAATTCAACCTTTTTCCCCTCTAAAGAGGGAATATAAGGTATCATTATAGTTAACAACTAATTTTAGAGAAGTAATTGAAAAGTCACTTAAAATTAAAATTTCTAATTCAATTTGTAAGTAAATAAGATAAGAAAAAGTATTAAGAGCTCTCTCTATTATCTTCAAATAAACGGTGAAATGAATAAATATGTTGAAATGCATGCTATCTTGTAATACTTAACAAGCAATTATTAATAAAATTTTCATAAAAGAGATACAAATATACCACAAGAACAATGAAGCTTTTGATAAAAGATTTTTTAAACATATTTTCTCTCTCACTTTTCCTCAAACTTTGTAAAATCACTCGTTGAAGTTATGTTAATTGAATATTTTCTTCGAGGCATATGGATGAATGAAAATAGAGATAATGGATAAAAAAAAAAATGGATGGAAAAATTATGCTTGAATTTAAGTTTAAAACATAAATGGATAAAAATTAAAGGAAATAATTAGAAATTTTTTTACTTTTTTCCTCTCTAGATTTAGAGGGGAAAAAAAAGAGAGGAGAAGATGAAATTAAATTATAAATGCATATTAAATTTAGAAGGATTTTAAGCTTTTTTTTATTGTCATTAAATTAATATTTATTCAGGTTATTAATTTAATATTTGAGTTTGTTGTAAAGACATGAGTCTTGTAGTGAACAGATAAGTGTAATTAGAAAAAATTAAGTATACTAAAAGATTATGTATTAAATTTTTCCGGATTAAGGCAATCGAAAAGCAGAATACAAGTGCTTCATACAATCTTAGAATGCTCTATTCAAGAGTAATTTGGTTATAGAAGGTTTCAGGATTAGGAATTAGCTAGAGACATAAGTCTAGCTAATTCATGTTATTTCTTTACTAATTACTTATGCTACTTACATTGCTCGTGTTATTTCTTTTTATGTTTTGCTATTTATGTTATTATGTTTTGATGTTATTTAGTTATTTTGATTAATTGTTTTAATTCTGTTTCTTTATTTCTATTTGCTAGTTTAGTCTTTTATTTTGTTGCAATCTTTACTTTTTGTCTTTAATTTATTCTATTAATTCTTTTATTGTTAAAAGTTAGGCAATTGAATAATTTAAGGGTACTACTACTAAAAATAATTAAATATACTCACAAAACTAGTTCCTCGTAGGATTGACACTTGAACTCAACATCTACTTTAATTTATATTATAATAAGACTAAATGCGCTTACTTATTAGAGCCGTATATGTCACATCTAGTTTTTGGTGCCATTAATAGGGAACTAAAAATAGAGTATTCTAATTAGGAAACTAGCAAGACCCAAGATTTATCAATTACCTTAACTTAATTATAATATTTTTTTCCTTAGTCATTTTGATATCATATTTTTTTTTATATTATTGCTAATTTCTGAATCCTTTTAGCTTATGACAAGAAGCAATAATAAAAATTTGATAGATTTTGATCTAGAAATTTAGAGAACAATGCAACACCTCCATAGAAGAAATCTTGCCATCGTATGATAGGGATTAATAACCGATTACACGATCTTGAGCCCGAGGGCTCTCTCAAGTGGTCTGTTGATTTGTTGATCTGTTTGAGGTGAGTTAAGCACTAGAGAGTAGCGCTTGTCCCAATTCGATCTGCCAAGTAATTTTGCTCTCTATACCATCCAAGATGTTGTCAAAGTGATTAACCAGCATGCCAAGTCGAACCCTCCACTAAACTGTAGTCCTAGTGCCAAATTAGAATGTAGCAATCTCTACTATGCTGAGGCCGAGCATAACTGTTAGGAGTCGACCATTTGAGGCCAACCCTAATGTGAGCCGTCCTTGAACTAACCCCAGTTTAGCTCTTTTTGACGCCAAGCAAGCTGAATAGAGGTCCACCCCTGCTTAGACTACAATATTGTCAAAATCATAGTAAAAACACACGCGCACTGTCCTTATTGATAACCGTATTGTCCTTTCTGACAAACGACATTCATTACACACAATTTTGTGTCTCCTTGTATAGTGCTTTCCTTTTGATCTAACAAATAGGAATTCCTTTTTGTAATTATCTGTAAAATAGAACTTACCCTAATAAAGTATTATAAATAGTCACATAATGTAATAGCCAAAGAGATAGACGTACAGAAGAATATAATGAACCTTTTTTTTCTCTTACGCTACTTTTATTTGGCCTATTCGAGTGTGGACTAGTGGCAAGTGATCTCCAACCACACTTATATGTTATATCAAGTGTAACCTGAGCTTATGTGAGGTGTTTGTGCGTCATATCCATCGTCGGTGCACGGGAACCCTTGCTCTCCCTTGACTATCATTTACATTTCAGGCCATCTTGTTGCTTAGACCCACCCCTTTTAGTTATACGTGATATTGGGTTCATGTGTTCATCCACGAGTCCGTATCATCTTAGTATCAGAGCTTGGTTACGTTTGAAGCTAGATTTTGCTACTATGTTCTTTTAATAGTTTATCACTGCTCTCATGTGAAATTGGTTCTATTGTTAGCTTTGAAGTTTAGTACTAAGAAGTGTTTTGTACTCTGTTTTTCCCTGTTTTCAATACGCTAAAACAGAGTGTGGGTGATTGTGTATTTGTTAGGAAATTATCATTGTGAAGTAAACATCAATGTCAAGTTCAAGTGTGCAAGGGGCTTTGGGAAACCAAGAAAGTGGTACTCAACATGGTTAAGAATAAGAAGGAAGCTCCTTACCACAGTCAGTGGGTAACTAATTGGATAAGCTTACCAATTTGGTAGCTAGTCTGGTAACTGTCATCCAAGAAGACAGACAGTGAGTTAGAAACAGTCCTACTAGGGAATGTGAATAGTAAGGTTGAGACAATGGTCAGTTTGGCTAAGATCACATTCCAGCATAACCACCTCAAGCAAAAGGAATTGGTAAGGATGCTGGAAGCTAGACGAAGACTAGCGCTTGAAGAGATTAAGGAGGAAGTAGAAGGAAGTGACGAGGCACAGGAATTTATGAACCTTAGGAAAGGAATGCATGAGCCCTTAGGGTTAAGGGATTGAGGATGCGCATTCCGAGTTTCTCTAGAAGTGGTGATGCTAAGGACTATCTTGATTAGGTAGATCAGATTGAAAAGCAGTTTGAATGGCACGAAGTGCCCGGAAATGCAAAGGTTAGGCTAGCTGTATTGGAGTTCACTGGCTATGTTGCCTTATGGTGGAAGAACCTACAAGCCACTAGAAGAAGGGAAGGAGAGTGAGAGATTAGGAGTTGGAATGAAATGAAGAGAGTTATGTAGAGGAGGTTTGTACCGAACTATTATCTGTAGGATGCCTTCAAGAGACTGCAAGAATTGAGGCAAGGAGGATTGAGTGTGAATGCTTACATTAAAGAGTTCAAAATGTTAATGATTCAGTGTGAAGTTGTGGAGCTGGAAGACCGAACAGTGTCTTGATCCATTAGAGGATTGAGGTATGAGATTAGGGATGTCTTGGAAACCTTGGATGTTAGAATACTCGATGATGCAATCTGAGCCATCTAGAGAATAGAAAGGCACCGAACAAGAAGATTCCGACCACTCATCAACCGTCTTGGAAGTAGCTGACCTATTCTGAGCAAACTTGTGTGAACGGGACCAAGCAAGGTCATTGAGACTCGTCCTGCTCTGACCACCCGAGCAGAGGAGAAGGAATCCTCGAGGAGATTTAAGAAAGGCTAGAGTTCAGGGAGGAAGATGAGTGAAATCAAGTGTTTCAAGTGCTAAGGCTTTGGACATATGGTCGCTCAGTGTTTGAATAAGTGAACAATAGTGATTAGAGGTAAGGCACCAACCGTTGAGGTTTATAGTACTGATGCGGAAGTAGAGTTGAAGGAAGATGAATAAATTGAGCTATTAAAGGAGGAAGTTATTTGTAGCGAGGAAGGCAACTGCATGCTGACCGCTCTAGTGTTGAAGAGGACAATGAGTATCAGTCCTATGCTTGAAAATGAGTAGAGAGAAAATCTCTTCCATATTGGGTACAAGGTGAATGAATCACTATGCGCACTAATCGTTGATAGTGGGAGTTGCACTAATATAGCCTTTGCATTTATGGTCCAGTAGCTAAAATTGCTAACCATGCCCTACTCGAAACCTTATAAGCTTTATTGGCTCGGTGATTAGGGAGCCTTATAAATGAACAAACAGGTATCGAGATGAAGTGCTTTGTGATGTGCTGCCTATGAGTGCATCCCACCTTTTACTTGGACGACTATGGATGTTTGATCGAGCAGTTATATATGACGGTAGGAGGAACACATGTTCTGTAGAGCATGAAAGAAGAAGATTGAAATTGAGTCCCATGACTGCCGAATAAGTAAAAATCATGCAGTCCCAGCTTAGCCATACCTTGAAGAAGGAGGCTTTGGTACTAACCTAAGCCGATCTAAAAAGAGAAATGGAGTTGGAGGGACCGACCTATTTGCTTGTCAAGAGGCTCCTAGAGATGAGCCTTGAGGAGGAAGAGTTGTCGACCTAGGTAAAAACCCTATTGGAGGACTTTACCGACTTGTTCTCAGAAGAGCTACTAGAGGGTCAACCCCCAATCTGAGGCATCGAGCATGTGATTGACTTGCAGCTAGGAGCCATATTGCCAAACAAGCCTACTTATAGGTTAAACCCTAAACAGGTTACCGAACTATAGAGGCAAGTAGATGACCTCATGAAGAAAGGGTATGTGCGCAAGTCCCTGAGCCCCTATATTGTGCCAACCCTGTTAGTACTAAAGAAGGATGGTTCTTGGAGGATGTCTGTAGATAGCCGAGCCATTAATCGAATCACTATCAAGTACAAGTATCCTATACCCAAGCTTGATGATATGCTAGATGAGTTAAGTAGAGCAGGAGTGTTCTCCAAGATCGATCTCAAATTTGGATACCATCAGATCCGAATGTGTGAAGGAGATAAGTGGAAAACCACATTTAAGACATGACATGGTTTATATGAGTGGCTTGTAATGCCATTTGGACTATCCAATGCACTGAGCACATTCATGCAACTTATGAATCATGTGCTCTAAGAATTACTAGGAAGGTTTGTCATGGTTTATTTTGATGATATTCTAGTGTACATTCTTAACCTGGAGACTCGCCGAGGACATCTCCAACAAGTGCTAGCAAAACTCCGAGCTGAACAGCTCTATGCCAATCTAAAGAAGTGTGACTTTTGCCTTTCCGAGGTGATCTTCTTAGGATTTGTTGTGAGTAGAGGTGGCATCCGAGTTGATGAAGAGAAGATTAGAGTGATCATAGAATGGCCTGAGCCAACTTGTTCAACTGATATGAGAAGCTTCCATGGCCTGGCATCGTTTTATCATCGATTCACCAAGAACTTCAGTATGCTTGTGGTCCTACTCACCGAACTCTCAAAGAAGAATGTTGAATTTAGATGGGGAGAGAAAGAGAGGAGGATTTTTGAGGAAGTGAAAGAAAGGCTAACTATAGCTTCCGTCTTAGCTCTGTTGAGCTTCAACAAGATATTTGAAGTAGAGTATAATACGTCCAAACTAAGCATAGGTGCTATGCTGATGCAAGAAGGCTGACCTATCGCTTACTTCAGTGAGAAACTTTGAGGAGCTACACTTAACTACTCCGTCTAAGAGAAGGAGTTCTACTCCTTAATCTGAGCCTTACCGGTGTGGCACTATTATCTGTTGCTTAAGGAATTTGTGAACTACACCGATCATGAATCCTTGAGATACTTGAAGAGACAACCAAAGTTATCCTGGAGACAAACCAAGTGGGTTGAATTCATGGAGGGATTTTCTTATGTTATAAAATACAAGAGCGGAAAGAACAATGTAGTGGTCGATACCCTATTGAGACGACATACCTTCCTAATCGAACTACAAATGAGGTTACTCGGTTTTTCAACCATCAAGAATTTGTATGCTGAGGACCTACACTTTGGTCCTATCAACGCTCGTTGTGAGGAAGGACAAACATTGGACAATTATCACAGGGAGGATGGATACTTATTCAGGAAGAGGAGGCTATGTATCCCAACCTGTTCCACATAAGAATTGTTAGTATGCGAGGCGCATGGAGGGGATTGACGAGACACTTTGGCCAGCGCTGGACTTATGAGGTATTATCCTCCAGATTCTTTTAGCCAAAGATGAAGAAAGATGTCTAATCCATGTTGGAAAGATGTGCGATCTTTCAAAAAGTGAAGACTTGAGCCGAGTAGAGACATTACCAACCCTTGCCGATCCCGACCAAACCATGGTCCGAATTGAGTATGGACTTTATATTAGGATTGCTTAGAATGTCCTGAGGGAAGGACTCCAACACGGTGGTTGTGCATCAATTTAGCAAGATAGCACATTTCGTGCCTTATTCCAAGACTAACGATGCTTTGGCTATCTCTTTTCTTTTCTTGTAGGAAGTGATTAAGCTTCACGGCATGCTTAAAACCATAATTTTGGATCGAAACCCTCAAGTTCATGAGCTACTTTTGGAGGACACTTTAGAAGCGATTGGGAACTAAGTTACTATACAGCACATCCTGCCATCCATAGATCGATGGGTAGACCGAAGTTATCAACCAAATTGTGGGAACTTTGTTATGGGTCGCTGTTGGATGAAACATGGCTGATTGGGATTTGTGTCTGCCAATCATCGAATTCGCTTACAATAGGACTGCTCATAGCGTTACAAGCATGTCTCCATTCGAAGTTGCCTATAGGTTCAACCCCAAGCTCCCATTGGATCAAGCACCCCAACCAAAAATTGATGATGATGACTAGCCAACTGTTAAGAAAGTTAGAGTCATTAAAACCATGCACTAGAAGGTTGTAGAGTAATTAGGTTGAACTGCTATTAAGCTTGAAAAGTGAAGCCGAAGATGGAGCAAAAGAGAATTTCGACCAGGCGATTTAGTTTGGATACACCTTAGCAAGGAACGATTCCCAAACTTGAGGAAGAACAAGTTATCTCTTAGAGCTAATGGACCTTTTAGAGTGCTTAAAAAGATCAATCTTAACACCTATAGAATTGAATTACCTGAAGGATATAGAGTCTTAGACTCTTTTAACATTAACGACCTCCAACCTTAGACTCCTAAAGACGGGTAAGCTGGGCTTGAACCAGATTTGATCCTAAATCTCAAATAACCCGGAGGGAATGATAGTGATCAAGGATCGATTATATGTTCTCGAGCTCGATGGCTCTTTCAGGTGGTCTGCCAAGCTATCCGAGGTGAGTTAAGTACCGAGGAGTAGTACTTGTCCTAGTCTGACCTACCAAGCTACTTTGTTCTCCATACCATCCAAGATGTTGCCAAGGTGATCAACTAGCATGCCGAGTCAAACCCTCCATTAAACTGCAGTCCCAACGCTAAATCAAAGTGTAGCAATCTCTACTGTGACGAGGTCGAGCATAACTATCAGGAGCCGACCATCTGGGGCCAACCTTAATGTGAGTTGTCCCTAAACTAACCCCAATCCAACCCCTTTTGATGCTGAGCGAGCCTGAATAGAGGTCTACTCCTACTTGGACCATAATATTGTTAGAATCACAGTAAAAACGCATACGTATTGTCCTTACTGACAACCATATTGTCCTTTCTGACAAACAACGTTCGCTGCACTCGATTTTGTGTCTCCTTATATAGTGCTTTCCTTTTTATCTAGCAAATAGGAATTCCTTTTTGTAATTATTTGTAACATAGAACTTACTCTAACATGGTACTATAAATAGTCACATAATGTAACGGTCGAAGAGATAGACATACAGAAGAATATATTGAACCTTTTTTCTCTTGAGCTAAGTATCCTTCTACTTACTCTTGAGTTACTTTTATCTAGCCCATTCGAGTGTAAACTAGTAGTAAGTGACCTCAAGCCATGCTTGTACGTCACATCAAGTGCGACCTAAGCTCGTATGAGGCGTTGGCACGTCATATCTATCATTGGTGCACGGGGACCCCTACTCTCCTTTGACTATCATTTACATTTCAGGCCATCTTGTGGCTTGGACCTATCGCTTTTGGTTACGCATGATATTAGGTTCGTGTATTCATCAACGAGTTCGTATCACCGTAGATTAAAGCCTGTTACTTAAATTAAAGGAGGATTTAAAAAATTTAGATAATGAGCAAGAAGATATGGCCTTGAAAAATGGAAATAATAGTAACAATGGTGAAGCCAACAAGATGCTTATGGAATTCACAAAGCTAACGGTAAATGGAGATAAATCTAGCATCTAAGACTTTCAATTTAAACCAATTTCTAGATTCAATCCAATGTCATCCAATTGGTCCAACAATTCATCCAATTTGATTGATTGGCTAATGAAGGCCCCAACAGCTACATCTCAAACTTCCTAAAAGTCTATGACACATTCAAAATCAATGATGTCTCAACTATTTTCATTCTCTTTATGAGGTAAGGCCAAACTTTAGCTAAATTTTTTACTTAGAGGCTCGATTAGTATATGGAAAGCATTAATAGAAAAATTCTTATGAAAATATTTCACACCCACTAGGATGATGAAAATTAAAAATAATATTTCTGCTCTTATTCAATTTGATGATGAGATTCTTTATGACACTTACGAGAGATTTAAGGAATTGTTAAGAAGGTATTTACATCTTGGACTAACTCATTGGATGCAAATCTAAATGCTTTACAATGGACTCAATTATTCTATGTGTCAAACAATTGACGTTGCAGCTAGAGGCACTTTAAGTGCTAAGACACTAGAGGAAGCTTAAAAGTTGATTGAAGGCATAACAATGAATAATTTGCAATGGCATAATCTAAGGGCCAAAGTAAAATTGTCTAGAAAATATGAAGTCAACTCTATAACAACATTAATTGCTTAGGTTGAAAATTTAAGTAAAAAGATCGATGGTTTAATGAAACCCATTAATTTAGTACAAGATGAAGTTTTGATTGAAATTGAGGATGTGAATTTTGTTGCTAACCATTCTGCTAACAATCCTTTTAGTAACACTTATAATCTAGGGTAGAAGAATCATCTTAATTTTTCTTAAGGAAGCCAACAGTAGCAATAGAATCATAATGAGCAACAACAAAACAAGTCTCCTAATGTTCAGAACTTGCTGAATTGATTTATCTAGAATTCAAATGTGAGATTCTAAGCTAATGAAGTTTCACTAAGGAACATAAAAGCATCATTAAGGAATTTGGAGAACTAATTGGGCCAGTTGATGAGATCAATGACTGAAAGGCCGCAAGAAAGCTTGTTTGAAAATGTTGAACAAAATCCTAAACTAGCAGGTTTGGAAGTAAATTGAGGAAAGAAATGTCTATCGTCGAGTTAACAACATAAAACAAAAGCACTCCTTAGGAGGCATCTCAAGTTTAATCAATTTTCATTTTCAGTATTTTAGTTTATATTGTTTATTTTCAATAAGTTGGTTCAAGTTTTTAGTCTTAAGTTAATCTTCCTTTTAGTTTTCTTTTAATTAAAGTAGTATTTGAATTTAGTTAGGCAAAATTAGTTGTTAAATTTTTCATCCAATTAGATTGTTATTTAGTTGAATTATTGTGCTTGATCCGATACTAACTTTTATTTTTTCTAGAAATTTCAGGAACTGAGTTGAACAAATTTAAGTTAGCATGAATTTCCAATTTACAGAGAAGATCACGGTCAAAGTTTACGTTCATAGACTTTGACTATGATCCTCTTGTAATTTGATTCAAGAGGAAGTTGAAAAAAACAATTACGGATGAGAAGAATATGCTTAGACCACACCTATGGTCCTTGACTATAGAGACACAGCCTCAATCTGATACAAAGGGAAGGAATACAACTACACTCTATAACCATGGTCCTCACCTAAAGTTGGCATTGGATTAAAAAATTACTAGTATTCCTTCTCTCTTCTCATTCTACACTTAATTTATCTCACTAACATCCATATTTCTCTTTACGCCCACTTCAACCACTTACAAAATCCTTCAATCCAAGCATAGAAACAACAAATCCAAGATACATACATCAACTTTACTTCATTGTTTTCTTAAATTTGTTGCTAGAATGGATAAAAATCTAATTTTACTTAGGTTTTCAAGGGAGAAACTTTTGTGTGCATGTGTAAAAATCTATGTTTCTATGGATGATCTAAAGTAGATAATGCAATGTGATGTGTTATTTATCGATTTCTGTTAGAAACTTTGATAAATATCTACGCTTTGTGAAGAATGAATGAAAGAAAGAAAGAGAAAGGAAAGAGAGAGAAAGTGAGGGAAAATCATTTTTTTCACACATTGATGACTTTGATTCATGTTGGAAAGGAAATTTGTAACAATTAATGTTTTGTGTAATGCATATGCTAATTACTCATTTAGAATTGAGTAATCTAAATTGCACTTGGATAATAAAAATTTGAAAAACAGATTTTTAATTGAAAATTATATATCGAATATTAGTGTTCATGATAATTTAGATGATAAAATTATAGGTTAGATTTTAATTTGGAAAAAATTATAACCTTTAATTTTATTAATCGAGAATGTTAAGAACCTAATATTTCAACATAATTGATTAGTTCAACTATTGAATCAAAATTTTAGGAATTTACGTATTCATAACTAAAGTTAATTAGAATAGGCATAATTGCTAATGCTCATGAGATTTATTTTTGAAACTATCTTATATAAGTGCTAATCCATAATTTTGGTGATTTTAGCATGATATGATGCAAATTTGTTGAATTATTCATTTCCTTAATTGCTTAGTATATTAAATAGCAATGAAATAGGTATGATCATTATGGTTCAATGCTTGAATTAACAATATAATATGAATTGTTGTTATGACATTTGAGTTTCTTCTTTGTTTTGATTTTTTATAATACCTAGAGTTAAATACGCCACCTGTAAAGGCTTTGGTGCCATTCTACATCCTACTTAATTCACATTCCAACATAATTGGCAATGTGAAATGTTCGACTGCCTTTCTAAGAAAGAATTTGGCAAGTTCAAGTATATTGATTGGGAGGCATTAGCATAAGCTGGCTATGAGGCTAGAGTTCACTAATTGAATGTATTTGGTGGATGGGACCAATGTTGACTATCAATGATCCAGCATACAGAGAACTCACTTTAGAGTTCCTCGGCACTTTCAAGTTAGGTATTGACAACTTTGCTTAAGGTAATCGAAATACAGTTCATTTTAGATGTTGTAATCATGAGGTTACCATGCTTATAGACGATTTTGGTGTCTACGTAGGGATTTATACTACTCATCATATTACAATACAAGAGTGTATGGAATTACCATATCAACTACCTCTAGGTATGTCTAAGTCTTTGATGTGCCTAGGAACTCAGTTATCATTAAGGTTATCGCAGGAAGTGAGAAACCAATAGGTCCTTCGAAGTCTCAAGAACTTGGTGCACATCCTTCATTATCTTAGGCCAGTAGAAGTATTCTTTCAATATTTCAGCCATCTTCTTTTCTCTAAAAGAGTCGGCTAAGCCTCTAGCATGAGCTTCCTGGACAAGTGGCTCTCTAACCAAACTATTCGACACACAAACTTGCTTGCCCTTCATCAGAAACCCTTGGCTCAAGTAGAACCCATCTACAATTCCAACATTGCACTTGGCCAGTAAGGGCCCAAAATATGGATTATGTTCATATTAATGGGGCAGTGTGCCAAATCCAAGTACCTTAGCCTACATAGCCGTAATAAGGGTATAACAACGAGAAAGAGAGTTGGCTACCATATTTGTGATCCCCTTCTTATATCAGATGATATAGCAGAAAGGCTCCAAGAACTTGACTCATTTGGCATGACGTTAAGAAAGTTTTTGTTACCCTCAAAGGTGTTTGAGAGATTCATGATCTAAGTAGATGATGAATTCTCTTGACAACAAGTAATGCTACTAATTCTATAATGTTCGGACATGGGTGTAGAACTCCTTATCATATGTCGAGTAATTCAGGGCAGCTCCTCTTAGTTTCTCGCTGAAATAGGCAATGGGTCAGTGTTCTTATATAAGGACAGCACCAATGCCAACTCCAGACGCATCACATTCTACCTCAAAAACTTTCTAAAAGTCTTGTAAGGTGAGCATTGGGGCTGATGTCAACTTGAATTTTATGTCTTCAAAGCTCTTCTCAACTTTCTCTGACTATTTGAACTCACAATTCTTCCTAGTCAGTTCAATTAATGGTGCAGTTATGGAACTGAAGTTTTAAAAGAATATCCAATAAAACGAAGCTAGACCATGGAAACTCTTGACTTTTATAGCATTAGTTGGTGTAGGCCTCTCAAGTATAGCTCTAAATTTCTCATCATCTACTTGGAATCCTCCCTTCAAAACAACATATCCAAGGAATACAACTTCGCTTTGGTAGAATACACATTACTTCAAATTGCCAAATAACCTCTCAGCATGGAGAATGTCAAATATTGTTCTTAAATGCTCAATATAGGAGGTGAGGTCGGCATTGTAAACTAGAATGTCATTGAAGTAAACCACAACACATTTACCAATCAATGCCCTTGATACATGATTCATGAGCTACATAAAAGTACTCGATGCATTCGTCAGACTAAATAGCACCACCAACCACTCGAATAGACCATCCTTTGTTTTGAAAGCAGTTTTCCATTCATTATTAGGCCTCATTCGTATATGATGATAGCCACTTTTTAAGTCAATCTTTGAAAAGATGTGAGCACTATGTAACTCATCAAGCATGTCATCAAGTCACAAAATCAGATATTTGTACTTAATGGTAATTTTATTAATGGCTTGTCTGCCTATGCACATTCTCCATGATCTATCCTTTTTTGGCACTAGTACGGCTAGTACAGCATAGGGACTCAAGCTCTAATGGACATATCTTCGATCCACTAACTCATCTACTTCTTCATCTTGGCCACTTGCTTAGGATTGAGCCTATAGGTAGGTCAATTTGGCAGCATAGTTCCTAGTTGAAGGTCAATGCAATGTTCAATGCTTTTTAAAGGTGGTAAGCCTTTTGACATCTTGGCAGGAAATAAGTCGATGTAGTCCTGTAGTAATATCTACACTTCGATAGGTAAGCTTTCAACTTCTCTCAACTCTAAAAGTTTCCTGACTAAAAGAAGCATATACTCCTCGACCTTGACTTCATGGGCAAATTGAGCGCGGGAAATCATTGAGGACTTTTATTGTAGTGATTTGGCAACCTTCTCTTGTGCATGTTGCACTTCCTTAGGACTTATAAGGTTAGTATAACCTTCTTCCCATCCTTTTAGAAAACGTAGGTATTCATATACTCATCGTGTAATACCCTTAAGCCAAATAGCCATGGTTAACTAAGTAAGATGTGCGAAGCATTCATGGGAAGGATGTCATACAACACCTCGTCCTTATATCGATTGCCCCTTTGTATTTATCGTTAAGGGCAATCGATACTTTGACCTACTCTGCAATGGGTAAACCTCCCTTCTCATTCAGCTAGTGAATCTTATACAGTTTTGGGTGTAAAAGGGTCAACAACTTTATGGCCTTGATTACTCCTTGCACTATAACATTGGTATAGCTTCCTCTATCAATGATTAAGGTGCATAGCTTGTCATTCGCTCGACAATTCATGTGAAAGACATTTTCCCTTTGTGCATTCTCATCTATCGTAAAAGTGCTGAGTGATCGACGTACAATAAAGCAATACTCGATATTGCCCTCAGGTGGTGTCTTGGCGTCGGGGTCTTCCTCAAACTCTTCTAGCATTTGTTTAACTCTCATCTCTTCTTCTCCTTCGTTAGCACTTTCTACTTTGAATCGGGGCTTATCTCCTTTGATCGTCATGATACGTTGGTTTAGACATTGACTAGTCACATATCCATAACCGAGATATTTAAAGCATTGGATCTCTTGAGTCTTCCTTCCTAAGTTCTGACCTTAGTCTCTTCAAACCTTAGTCTCCTCAGTCTTTCCTTTACCTCGGCTCTCTTTAAGTTGAATCAATGCCTGTCCTTGATGATCCACCTTAGTACTATTTGGTGTTCGGTCATTTCCAGGCTGGCTTGGCATGCTGCTTCTGTTCGGTAACCTTAGTAGGATATTTGGCATTCAACTAATTTGATTCTGCCTCTGCCTTTCGACTCTCTATGCTACTCTAATGGTTTCATCTAGAGTCGCAAGACTTTGTAGCTCCATTATGTTACCAATCTCAGTTCTTAGGCTAGAAATGAACCATGCTATAGTTCATGTCTTAGGCTCGTCAACATCACATCAAATCATGAGCAATTGAAACTCTTAGACATAGTCATCCATTGATCTACTACCTTACCTTAAGTCTTGGAGATGTCGGAAAGTGTCTTGCTTGTAGTGTTGAGGAACGAACCTACTTCTCAGGACTCTTTTTATCTCATTCCAAGTTCAGACTTCTCGTTTACCTCTTAAGCGAACATTCTATAACTTCTTCTACCACATTGTTGTATATCTAGAAAATTCCAATACAGCCACTCGAATACGAACAGTATCTTCATAGTCATAAAAGTTAAAAATCTTTTCAATCTTCTCTTCCTAGTCTAGGTAGTTATCAACACTACTAGACTTATTAAAGCTCGAAAGCTGTACTTTAAGATGCTCGACTCCCCTAGAAGCTTCAAGCTTACATTTGTCTATCCCAACATATTGCTCCTCCTCCTCATAATCCTCGACTTCATCTAACTAGAGTCTCCTTCTCATAACTTTGTTAGCATGATGGGGTAGTGCTTGGTTCATAGGAAGGACCTTGCAGCTCATTCATCTATCATCTTGGCCTATCTCCCATTTCTTGACCCTGTTCAATGACAACTCTCTCTCATAGCCTAGTCTTTAAGACCTTTTGTACTGAGACAGCTAGATTGGCTACAATATCGAGCAAGTCCAGTATTTGCTCATCAGTAGTATGTGGTGTTTGTTGGGTAACATAACCACAACCATGAGCGTCACTCTTAGAATTGTTAATATCTCCCTAAACAATAGGATTCAACATTCTCAAGACAAAGCTTCAGAAAATACTCTTCACACATGAAACTCTTACACTTATAGAAAATACCAAATGAACAATAAACTACGAATTAGCTCTATTCTTCTAAATGAAAATAAAAACAGCAAACTAGTATGAACTATCACAATACAGCTCTTAGTCATAACCTCAAGCTTTGATACTTGGATTATATGATGTGCTTAGGAACTCGGTTGTCATTAAGGCTTACCGCAGGAGGTGAGAAACTAATGGGTTTTTCAAAATATCGAAGAAAATAGAGTGAGTAGGTTGAAAAATGGAATATAGTAGTTGACGTAAAGCTGCTTGGAGGATATGACCCATTAACGAACACAACATGACTTGACACTTCACTTGATATGATGTACAAGTTAATGTTAAGGTTTACCCATCGCTAATTTTGACCTACTCAGCAAGATTAGATCAAAGTGTATGAAAATGGACTTGGAGACGATTGTCTTGTAAGAACAAGTATATTCAATGTTTGTAAGGAATATAAGGTGATTCCGGTTGCAAGGAAAAGGGACTATTTATAGTAAGTCCCTAAGGCAACATTACAAATGAAGAAAATTACAAAAAGTCATACATAAAAAAGAGATTCCTAGTACATACAAAATAGGGTAAATAGGACAAATGACAAAAAGGGAAAATAGTATAATGTCAGGTGAAAAGGACACGTAGCAGTTTGTAAATGGTTCCATATTAAGGAATCTTTGGGCACAATAGTTAAGCTGGATCATGACGTGGCATACCAGGTTGCTGAGACGAGTAAGGAATGCTGTAAGTATTAGTGTTAAGGTGAAAGAGAAGTACTCAGCCAGCAGGACCCTATGTCTTGACACTCAGCAACTGAAGGTCCAAGCAGGACTTAGTTTGTAGGGCCTAGGTCCTCACCACTTAGCAAAAAGTTTTTGGCAAGAGATAAGTCGGCATTGGCATAAGGGTTATAGTAGAGTAAGGTGTACCCACCCGGAGCTCTCAAGGAGTTTAGCCACCATTCTACTGTATATTGTTTCTCATCCTTGGTAAGTTGACGAGAGAGAATTCTTCAAGAGAGTGATTGAAGGCCTCAAAGCCATTAGCAGGTAAGAGGACCGGTGGTCAGTAGTCCATTAGTCTTTCATCTAGAGTGATTTGATTGGTCATGAGGGAAGTGTTTATAATCTTGGAAAGTCAAAGGTATCTAATTTAGTTGATCCTGCTCTTAAGTTAATATACTATGTGTTAGTTAGGAATTTCACTAGTAGAGGCAATAATTAGGGGTTAGTTAATGAAAAGGATATTCCTTATTTGCACAGCATTCTAACTGCTGACCCCTTAACATAGTACTTAGAATGACTTGGTTCATGAAGAACCAAGCTACTGAGGGGTGGTCTAAATATATTTTTGTAGATCCCTTCATAACTTGCTTAGTAGGGAACTTTCCTGGTCTTTGCAATAAGGTACGAATGTGAAGGATGAAAGCTCTTATTCCACTTACCCCTTACGTGATCAAGTCCATGCAACTATTCCTAGCACTAGAGATACAACCTGAACTAGTTGGAGAGGCTACCTTATCATCTTCTAAGTTGCGAGCTCCATCTTCCTTGGTAATTGTGATTTTCAAGATATTCATGAGGGAGTTATTTAAGAAGTAACGAACCTTGCAATGTAAAGTCGACTAGGTCTTAGTGTAGTAAGAGACGATTATGACCTACTTATATTAGAGTTGAGATAGAATAAGAGGACATAGAGTGATCTCTTTTCAATTTTTTTAAAGATGTTTATTTTATTTGCTATTTGGATGACTGTATTAACTAACTAACTCTATTTTTTCCTTTCTGACTATTTTATCTTTTGTTGACTTGTAAGATTGTAGGATGTTGACTCTTTAGATATTTGAAATAGTAATATTTTTATTTAATTATTTTTGCTTAGTTAACTTCTTTTTTCTTTTCTTTCCAATAGTTAGTTTGTTTTGATGCAAAAAGAAAACCAGGTGCTTAATGGTTTGTTGGAAATCAGCTTTTGGACTTCAAATCTTTTTGAAAGGATTCAACACTAAAATTGGGGAAGTCTTATTTTATTTTATTTTTTCCTTTATTATTATTGTTGTTATTATCTCCCATTAGATTTTTGGTTTACATGATCATATACATTGAGAACAGTGTATAAGTTAAGAGTGGGGGAAGGATAGATGATATGTGTTATTATATACTCAGTTAAGCTTTTGCTAAAATTTTTGAAAAACTTTTCAAGATCTTAGAAACTTGCAACCCTTTATATACATAAGCAAGTATAATTTTTTTCAAATTTACCTATATCCTTTTATGAATTTAGAATATCTTGTTGAATTTAAGTGCTTAAATCTTTAGGATTCATAGTTTCCCATTACTTAAGCTTAGACTCAGAGTTGGGATTATGATAGATATGAATGGGTTAAGGACTAGTTATTTTGATTTCTAAACTTGATTCAAGAGGATAGTTATCTATCATTTTTAAAAAAAAAAAAATTTAAGATTGGATAAACAAAGGAGATTTATCCTTTGAAAAATCAAAGTAGTCAAAGATGTAAATTGAATAATTGAATTAAATTGATTTTTAAGGATTTGTATGGACTGATCTTAGTCTCTTAGAAGAACAAGACTCTTTTTCATTGCCAACCGATAAAGGTGAAATTAATAAAAGTTAATAAGGATCAACTTTAGTCCCTTAGAAGAATAAGGTGCTTTTTCTTGCTAACAACTACTAAAGTAATTAAATGAGCTAAGTTAGTAAAGATTGACCTCGATCCTCAAAAGAGCAAGGTACTTTCTCAATGCCAATTGAGCTTAAGAAAAATCAAATCAAATTGATATGCTTCCTTATGAAAATTGAAAAATGTAGAGGGATAATTAGAGGATGAATTGATGTAATATGTATCTAGTCTAGTTTTTCAAGATAAAAATAATTAAGGAAGATTTCACTCTTCTTGAGTTAGAGTAAAGAAATCCTTATAACTTTTTCTTAGTTAGTTTATGTTTGCTTTAATCTTTAGTTAAGTTTATGCTTAAGTATTGTGGCTAACTTTAAATCGTCTAGATTGGTCACTGAAATTTAGTAGTTCTTAATTTGTTATTATCTAAGTGTTTTAAAAGGCATTATGAAGTTAAGGAATAAGGGTGATTCTAAAAGAATTTTTTGCTAAACAATTTACTTTTGAGGATGTAATTTTCCAAGATTATGGTTAATTATCTTGTCTTTAAGATATTTTCTTTGATTTTCATTATTTTGCTTAAGGATAAGCAAAAGCTTAGGTGTGAGGGCATTTGATGACATAAAATTAACATATATTTTCTATGGGTATTTTGCATTGATTTAGACATTATTCTTATTAATTTTGTAATATTTTAAGCTTAATCTACTTATTTATTCTTTTCAAGGACTCTGGGAGCATCTCATGAATTTTGAAGGATTCTTATACAATTTCAAGCTCAAATGAAGCAATAATAATGATCAAGAATGAAGCATAGGAGTTTCAAGCAAGGAACAAAGCCTAGAAGAGATCATGGTTGAGGACCATGTCTGTGGTCCCTACCTATGATCCTTTCGTCATGAATTTATTTTGAAATTTGAAGTTTTTAAGCAAAAGGCAAGAGCACGCCCAATAGCCATGGCCCTATACTTTAGGTGTGAAGATGCAGTGATTTCCAAATTTTTTATTTTTGTTAGGTTTTCATTGTAATCTTAGGCCCACTTCTTATAAATAGACATTTAGACCTAAGTTTAGATAGAGAATAGAGGGATTAGGAGAGAGCTCTTAAGCATTAGTTGTTACAATTACCAAGGGGACTCCTCCATCATTCTTTTACTTTCTTTTTAGTTTTCATGTCTTTTTTTTTTTTAATTTACCTAATAAATTGTTATTGAACCCTATGTTCAAGGGGTGATTTTTATTAATTAAAATTAATCCCTGATTTTTCTTATTGCGATTTGATTACATAGTTTTTGTTGTCATTAGATTAATATTTACTTGGGTTATTAATTTAATGTTTGAGTTTGCTATAAAGAAGTGAGTCTTGTAATGAACAGGCAAGTGTAATTAAAAGAAAATAAGTACTCTAAGAGATTAGGTATTAAATCTTTCTAGATCAAGGCAATCTAAAAGTAGGATCCAAGCACTTAATATGATCTTATAATGCTCTATTTAGAAATGATTCAGTTAGAGAAAGTTTTAGTATTAGGAATTAGCTAGAGATATGAGTTTGGTTAATTTAAAATTCGATTTCCATAGGAATAGGATTAAGAATATCTACAATTCAATATAGTAATTGAGATTGAATAACCTTCTTAAGTTATAAATAATAATAAAGATTAGCTAAGGAAAAATATTATTTCTTCACTAATGACTTATGTTACTTAGTTGTTCATGTTATTTCTTTTTGTTATTTTGTTAATTTTATTATATTATTATGTTTTGATGTTATTCTGATTAATTGTTTTAATTTTGTTTCTTCATATCTATTTGCTAATTTAATCTTTTATTTTGTTGCAATCTTTACTTTCTATCTTTAGTTTATTCTATTAATTTTTTTATTGTTAGAAGTTAGGCAATTAAATAATTTAAGGGTATCATGCTAATAATAATTATATGTACTCACATAATTGGTTTCTCATGGGATCAACACTTGGAGTTAATATCCATTTAAATTTATTCTACAACTTGATTAGCTACACTTGCCTATTAAAGTAGTATATGCCCCACTAGTTAGTAATCATAGTATTAGAATATTTTAGGAGATATACATTAAAAAGGGCAACTTGCATTTGCATTATTTGATATTGGTGCATCTCATTCTTTTGCAAATTAGAAGTTTATGGATGAGAAAGGAATTAATGTAATCGAAATTAATACTGCCTATAAAGTTAGAACACCTACAAGAAAGAAAGTAACAACTTAAAAAGTTGTAGATAATAGTTAGATTAAAATTCAAGGAAAAGGTAATCATATTAGTCTTATAATATTACCTTTACAAGGCTATGATGTAATTGGGGGAATAGATTGATTGTCTAAGTATAAGGCAAACATAGAGTATAGAAGTAAGACTATTACCCTAATGATGGAGAAGTGGTGTTCTAAGGAAAAGCTAGTAAGGGTAAATTAAAGTTAGTTGTTATTGAGACATGTGATGAAATGGAAGTAACAAAAGTTTAAGAGAGTGATTGGAAGTTTCGTTGGGTGTCTACAATTGAGGGGAAGAAAGAGGGACTAAAATTATCGGATATACTAGTAGTATGTGAGTTTCTGGATGTGTTTCTAGAAGATTTGCCTAGTCTAGCTCCTTATTAAGAACTAGACCTCACCATTGAGTTAGTCCATGGAATTGAGCCTATTTTTAAAGCTCCATATTGAATGTCATGCAAGAAACTCCAAGAGTTAAAGAAGCAACTTCAAGAGTTATTAGATAAAGGGTTTATCCCCTTGAGTGTTTCATCATAAAGAGCACCTATATTTTTTATAAAGAAGATGGATAATACTATTAAGGTTGTGTATAGACTATAGGGAGATAAATAAGATGACTATTAAGAATAAGTATCCTTTAACTTAAATTGATGATTTGTTTGATTAATTACAAAGAACAACTGTATTTTCCCAAATTGACTTAAGGTTGAGATAACGTCAATTAAGAGTCAAGCCAAAGGATGTATCTAAGACTGCGTTCAGGACTTGATATGGTCACTATGAATTTTTAGTGATGCCTCTTGGATTAACTGATGCATCAGCTATATTCATGGCTTTGGTGAATCATCTATACCAATCGTAATTAGATAAAAATGTTGTGGTGTTTATTGATGATATTTTGATCTACTCAAAAACTAAGTGCATGTAAAGCATTTGCAATTGGGATTGCAAAAGTCAAGAGATAACAAGTTGCATGCTAAATTGAGTAAATGTGATTTTTGGTAAGTTAAGATTTCTTTTATGGGTTGTATTATATTAAGGGAAGGAATTCTGTAGATCCTGAAAAGGTTAAGGTAGTGATGGAATGGAAGCAGTCGACAATTATTTCAGAAGTGTGATGTTTTATAGGCATGGCAAGATATTATAGGTGGTTCATAAAGGATTTCTCTAAGATTGCAAGACCACTAACTTGATTCACTTAGTAGGATGTGTAGTTTCAGTAAAGTAAGATAAATGAACAGAGTTTTCAAGAATTGAACAAATTACTTATTACGGCATCGGTACTAGCATTACTAAATCCAGATAAGCCATATAATATATATAATAATGCTTCTCGGAATAGATCGAGTTATGTGTTGATGTAAGATGGAAAAGTTATTGCTTATACATCAAGGCGGTTAAGACCACATGAAAGGAACTACTTAACTCATGATTTGGAATTGGTAGTTGTGGTGTTTGCTTTGAAAATTTAGAGACACTACTTATATGGATAGCGATGTGAAATATTTACTAATCGCTAGAGTTTGAAATATCTCTTTGCTCAAAAAGAGCTAAACTTGAGATAAAGGAGATGGTTAGAGTTGATTAAGGATCATGATCTAAATATAAAGTATCATCTTGGAAAAGCCAATCTCGTAGCAAATGCACTTAGTTGTTCGAATTATGAGCAAGTTGCATTGTTAATAACTACTTAACATAAGTTAGTACAAGAATTGGAAAAGATGGAAATTAGGTTTGATTGGTGTGAACCTAATAGTCAATTCATAAATTTGGTTATGTAACATACTATAATGGAGAAAATTAAGCAGCTATAGGAGGAAGATAAAAACTTAAAGGAAATAAAAGAAAACTTAACAAAGGGAAGTGTTTCTGATTACAAAGTTAATGAAGGTGGTATATTAAGATTTAAGGAAAGAATCTGTATACTATAGAACCCCGACTTAAGAAGAGAAATTCTGATGAAGCACATATTATAGGTTATATGGTACATATAAGAGGGAATAAGATGTATCATGATTTAAGATCCATGTACTGGTGGAATGGTATGAAAAGAGATGTTGCTTGATATATAGTGAATTGTGCAACTTATCAACAAGTTAAGGCAGAACATTAAAGGCTTGATGGTCATTTACAACCTTTAGAGATATTGAAATGGAAATGGGATCATATAACGGTGGACTTTGTTATGGCACTTCCTAAGACTAAAGTAGGATATGATTCAATCTAGGTGATTGTTGACATATTAATAAAGTGTACACATTTCTTACCTTATCAGGTAAGAGATTTAATGGAAAAGATGGCTAAATTGTATATTTAGGAGATTGTAAGGTTACATGGAGTACCTGAAAGCATTGTTTCTAATTGGAATAGTCAATTTTTGTCTAAATTTCGTGAAAGTTTACATAGGGCTTTGGGAACAATGTTATAGTTTGGAATGGCTTATCATCTATAAATAGATAGACAAACTAAGTGGACGATATAAACTCTAGAAGACATGTTACGAGCTTGTGTATTGGATTTTGGTGGTGGTTGGGATAAGTACATACCGTTGATAGAATTTGCTTATAATAATAATTATCAATCAACTATACAAATGGCACCTTATGAAGCCTTATACAGAAGAAAGTGCAAATCAGCACTATATTGGGATTGTGAAGAGTAAGCAATAATTGGACTTGACATGATTGATTAGATAAATGAAAAGGACAAGATTATATGATAATGGATGAAAGAAGCTCAAGATCATTATAAGAGTTGAGTAGATTTAACAGAAAAAAGAGGACATTGAAGTTTGTAGTTAGAGACCATGTTTATTTTAAGATAAGTCCATTCAAGAGATACAAGCGATTTAGTTCGAAAGGAAAGTTGAGTCCTCAATATATAGGTCAATTTGAAGTATTAGAGAAAGTGGGTAATGTGTCTTACAAAATGGCCTAACCCCCTAGCTTATCAAGTTATCATGACGTATTCCACGTCTCAATATTATGGAAGTTCATCGAGAATCCAAATGTAGTGATAAATATTAAGCTAATGGGATTGTGAAAGAAGCAACCTATGAAGATACCGAACGATTAGATATAGAAGTTAAGTAATCAAGATATGAAATATGTGAAAGTACAAAGGGGAAAAGGTTCACAAATAGAAGCTACTTGGGAACCTAAGATCGTAATGATGGAGCAAAATCCATGGCTCTTTTGATTATCAAGTTGGCAAAGAAGTATAATTGTAATAAGGTTTATACAATAACAAGTTGGTATACAGAAGTTTTAAGGACAAAACTATTTTGAATGGGGTGGAAATGTAAGCCCTGCAATTAGACGGCTTAGATTCAATATGTAAAATTTTTTATGATCATGAAATTTGTTCAATTGAGCTCAAATGTTATGATGAAGCTAGGAATACTAATAGAAGTGATCATGCGAGTTTGGATTTAAGAAAATAAAATTATAAAATAATTAAATACTATATTAGTAGGATGTATACATATTTATTGGAAATATGTAAAATCGGTTGTAATAATTAATGAATTACTAGAGATAAATTATATGTGTACTAAAAATTATAAAATAACAAGAATGATATTGAGTAGTGTTTAATTGTATTAAATATAATTATATGCGTATATATAAATACTCGAAATTACTTAAAATACCTAATATACACTAAAATATACTAAATTATTTCAAGAGAATTAATTAAAAAATTGGTAAAAATTATGTAACAATCTATAATGTTGTAATTTTGGGCATAGAAACCTTAAACTACGAAGATAAAGTGGAATAGAGGGAAACAGGACACCCAAAATAGCTAATGACCCCAAATGAGAGATACTTGTCCACTAAGAAATTCCTTAACTGACTCCAACGCTCACTATAAATTTTGTAGCCTCCTTCAGTAATCATTTTGGATAGTAAAGTATTTAGGGAAAAAAGAGGAAAGGTTGGAAAGCTTAAGGAAAAATTTAGGGGGATTTGACAAAAATTAAGGGCAATTAGGATTAAATCAAAGTATGGGTGCCAAATCAAGACCTAGAAGTAAACGAAGGGTGCTATCTAAAGGAGAACTAGCTACTTAGGCTAGCCAATAGGCTTGGGGTAGCTAGTATGGTGATTTTCAATCAATATAAAAACTAGTTTCGATTTTCATTAATTTGTTAAAAATTATAAATTAATTCCAAAAATCATGAAAAATTGTATTCTAAGTTATTTTTGTATGTAGTTTTTGGGGAAAATGCTATTTTGTTGAAATTAAGCTTCAAAATATATCACCCTTAAGAAACAATTAAAAATGAGCCGATTTCACTTTTGTTTTAAAAAACTTTACCAATGTTGTTTTGATTCCAAAATTTTTCTGTAAAGTACCTATAATATGTATAAAATTGCTATGAAGAGTTTTTTATGAAAACTATTTTATAAATTGTTGTCTAATTTTTAGGCCCTAAAAGTTCTATTAAATAGCTATTTTTCTAAATGCACTTAATAATTTTCCAAGAATTTGACCTAGATCTTGATTTGATGGGTTTTCTAGTATATCGTAATATTGAATGATGTCAATGGATTAAATTTGTAGTATTGGAAGTATTATAATTGAATGTTGTAGATTTGGTGTTGAAGTATAAGTAATATGTGAAGTGTTTAAATAATGAAGTAAAGTGAAGTATGACTTAAACTAAATTGGTGTTATGATGTAAGAAGTAGTTTGATTCTAGTCATGAATAAAAATTGTAGGAGTTTATGCTAAAATGTGGAGTATGTTTGGATTAAAAGCTAGATTAGAGAGTAGGTGTATAAAGTGAACTAGGAAGTTGATCATGAACTAAATAAGGGACTTGTATACATGAAGTGGAGTTAGGAGAACTTCAAAGAATAGGTTAGAAGGTATTCTTGAGACTTATGAATTAAATTGTAATCATGGGCTGAATTAGAGATTGAATTAGAAACTGAATAAGAGGCTAACTAAATGTGAGACTAATAACAAGAGACCAAAAACTTAGATAACTAGGTATAATGGAACCTTAAACTTAAGTTAATCAGTTAAGTTATAGAATAATGACTTATATACAATAAATGTGTAAACACTAAAGTGACATTTATATTATAAGGATTAGCGATGAAGATATATCTCAAGTCATACCTTAGTGAGCAAGTAAGAAATCTATGGAAGTTTGGGATCAATACATAAATGTATTCTGGAGTATTGCTTTATAGTACTTAAAAGCTTAAGGTTATAATTGGTTGTGCTTGTAAATAGCTTGCTTGTGTGCATGCCTATGTGTCCTTAAGCTCTATATAATTGACTTATTGTATTGGATTGCAATTGATTGAACCATGTAAAATTGATTGATGACCTTAAACCAGATTTAATTATACTAGACTTGAAACTTTAAATTGGAAATACATTGCAACTCATTAGGGTACGATTAGGATTTTTCGACCACATACTGACTACTTAGAAAGGGATAGGTGAAACAGTCTTTTTTTTATCCTTAATCGAACTAAGTAATAGGAAAAGAGGTCATGATAAGAGTGAAGGCAGTAGTTTAAAGGTACTCTTAGGAGGAGGAATGTCTCCATTGCACAAACCTAGTTTTGGACATGAGTTGTTGTATATGCGCTAAAACTCCTTAAACTCGAATTAGAGCGGTGTAGTTTCTCTAATTTTATGATGAATTGGACAATGTTGTATGATTACATTTGTTTGTTGTATTGCATTTAATTAATTGATTAATAACACTATTTGTGTTTATTGTGTAGTCTTATGTCTTCATCCTCACATACTAAGCAATTGTTTGCTCATATCTCTATAAATATTTTTGTAGGTATTGATTTGGATGCCATGTTACAACTATCTTGAGATTAATTGCTGCTGTACTTTAGGGAGTGGAGTTATGATATCAACTTTGCAAATACTTAAGTGCCCTAAGTTACTACGTAATGTAAATATTACTTGGATTATTAGAGTTGTAATATATGTTCTAAGACTTTCACATGTAAAATAATGGTATTTTCACATGAACTGTTTACTTTAAAATAGATTAGCTGTGGATGCGTTGTGTAAATTGGGACTACGATAGTAGCTATGAGGTTAGTTTTTATTTTATAATGGTTTATACGACGTGATTATTAAGAGTTGCTTCAAGATGTGACAACCATAATATAATAATATTTAAATTTTATAAATGTAAGGCAATTGTTTCTTTTTAACTGAGATGCAAGTCAAACTTTCATAACTGCATATATAATAATGAAATATAACAAAGCAAATGTTCTAACCACCAAATTTAATTTTGTAATGAATGAAATTTTAAGTTATTGCTTTTTGTGAATAGAAAAGAAGGAAAAAAAAAAATGGCGTGTAAACAATATAAGAATAAATGGATCTTGCAACAGGAAAAATGACAATCATATAAATTGAACTCAAGAGCTTTGAAAAACATAAAACCAACCACTAAACTACATATGTTATCTAATTAAACTCAATTTTTAAAATTTACATATAATATATAATTTTTCATTTTAAATAAAATTTTCTATTTAACTGTTTCTAAAGCCTAGGGGTTTGTGCTCCCTTCTATCAACCTTAGCAATCCATCCATGCATAACATAAAGATAAGTTTTCTATGATTATTTTTAATGATGACTTTGTAAAATTATTTCACTTGTAATACTAAAAGAACATCCTTTTTAATATAAATGATTAAACAACCAATTGTTTAGTAACAAAAGTTCATTTTCATAATGTTAATTGTGAACAAAAAAAATTAGTAGATTAAGTAATATGATTGTTATTATTTACTAACGCTTAGTGTAAAAAGACTAAAACACTTATTATATTGACAATGTATTTATTATACGTGGCATACCTACGAATGTAATGTATAATAAGAATTCATTCAACTAATTATTATCTTTTAATAAGTGAAATTTAATTTTATTGGTTGTTGGCAGAAAATAGAAGAAAAAAAAAAAAGAATGGAAACTAAGAGACAGATAATAAATGCAACTTAATAAAATAAAATGAATTTAATAGGAATTGGACCCTCGCACCAAGCTCCTTCTCAATCTTTTTAAGATTGGTCTAAACTCTCATTTTATTATTGATTTATATTTTTTTTTCAATGTGAATAATTGAATTGATTTTGAATTCAACGGTCCAAATTTAAAAAAATTTTAAATTAAGGATGAAAGGGAAGACTTAGATCGATCTTCAGAGTAAAGGATGAGACGATAAAAACTCCCTTATTCTTGATATTCTATAGAAGAGTTCACATTTTGTCTAAGTAGGTCGACAATGAATCTGTTAATATTATTGTTTTTTCTTTACACATCACGATCGTTTACCTCAAGAGAGCATCATATGTATATATTTTCTATGGCCAAAAACTGTGTTTGCTTAGACTACATCTTGATTAGTAGGATAAGCATGAAAGCTTGCCCCAAAGCCCAAAACGAAGAAAAAGCGCTGTCCCTTTAATCTCCTCTGTGAACAAAGCTAGTCAAGTCTTTTACCGAGGGCCAACAAAAAAAAAAAAAAAAAAAAAAAAAAAAAAAACAAAACCTGGTCAAGTCGTCTACTGCCACGTAATTAACAGGGCACGATACCTTTCTCTCTTCCGCGTCCACTTTCCCCTTAGTGTCTTAACAAGTAATGTTTTACATTGATGGGGGTCCAAGTTAGCATCTTCTAATTGTAAAAATCACAGGTGCTTTTCTTATTGCAGATTTCCAATATAACCGTGAGAAGAAAAACCAAGCATCTCCAATCTACATACTACATGAAGATAATGTGTCATGATTTTTGACATTTGGGGCCGTGTACTTGTCAACATGACTCATCTTTCGAGAATGGATGTTTTTCTTCCCCCCTCTCAGCAGCAACACGAAAATATAAAAGCCTATGTATAACCACACGAAATGAAGAATTCTGCGGACGGATACTTGCCTTGCCTTGTATAGTTGCAAAAGTTTTGGTTTAGTTGATTTATTGGACCGAAACAACCGAATGCTAACTAACGAAAATATTGAATTAAAGCTCATTGTTTCTCTTACTTTTTAATTTTTAATATATATAGATATCCTATTATAAAGTGATCCCGATTCAATGGATCATTCGTATTCCATGTATTTTTCCATATCGGGACTCCAACACAACGTACTGTTTCCTAACAATTTTTTGGATAGTATTCCTGGTTTCTTCTATTTTTGTTTCATTCTTTTCCCTTGTACTTCTTCCCATGTTAATAATCGACATATTTAAAGTGCTTTAAGTTTTGAAATTTCAATGGGTATATAAGAAATGCATCTTTTGTCATATAACGGATTTATTTTTTAACCAAAAGAAAGAAAAAAAACACAGATTTATTTGTTTCGTAAAGAAGGTTTTGCATGTTTTTTATACTTTAATCTTCATAATTTTCCTTAATCGATAGATAAAATTTTGATTTATTGCGGAACTAGTGAGTTTTATTAACAAGTGGTTATACATAGAGGGTGCACAAATCGATTATAAACTGTAAACTGATTTGGACCTTTAGCTACTCTGTCGGTTCGATTCTTAGCACATACCCATGAAACCGGTGGGTTATGTCCGATTCATCGATAAAATGTTTTTATTTTATTTATTTATTTTTAAAAGAAGAATACAAACAAACTAAAGCCTGACAGCACTTATCATTATCCATCATTCAATTCCTTCACATGAAACAAATAAATAACACATACACGGGAGCTTCACACACACACAAGCACAAATACAATAACACAACATACACATAAACTTAAGCAGATACAAACACACCACACCACCCCACCACCCCCATAAACACACGTACACGTATTCATTCTTCCATCTTTTCTATAAATGTGTGATGTGTCAATATTTTTTATAAATATATAAAATTTTATGAATTCTCTATATAATTGGTATTAAAATGAACATTAGCGTCTTTTCAAGTTATGTTTTTGTATTATTTTTATAGAAATTCTGAGTTATTAAAACAGGTAATTGATGTCTGGCCAATTAAAATAGTCAATAATAGTAGAAAGATAACAAGAAGACTAATTTGAGGAAACATTTATTATATGGTGTCATGGTATGTGTAAGCTTTTGGTCAAATGTGAGAAAAATATTCACAACTAAATGTATGTTGCAAGCAGTGTTGCCAATTTATTTTTTATTTTTATGCTTCACTGTATCGGTTGCATGTAAGTAGTCACTTTTCTTGCTTTCTATGTATTTTATTTTGCTATTTAAATCCACTCCATGTCTGAATCTTTTCTTACACATTTATATCACTCAACAAAGGCTTCACTGATGTTGAAGTTCAATGAAGTTGCATGAAGTGGATTAGGTATGAGAATAAAATATATGGAAGATGAGTTATAAGACTACTTGTAAATATTTATAGTATGTGAAATATGTTAACATAAACAACGACATAACAACTTCAACATTTTATTTTTAAGGTGTATTCCCTGTGAAATGTATAAATATTAACAACGATATGACAACTACTAGATTTTATTTATTATAGTGTATTCCTTCGGAATTTTTTCATATGCGAATAATAATACGTCTTTATTTACTTCCTACATTCTGATATCTTGCGATAATAACAACGCTTCCATGTTTGTTCATGTCATTAAATAAATAAATAAGTTCGATTTTTTTTTTCCATATTAGTAACTTAATACTAAAAGGGGATATGTGCAATTATAATGTATATGTGAGTTGGATAAAGTGAAATTATGGAATACTGGTAAATTAAAATAGCATGCCAAAGCTTGTGCTTCTTCCATATGAATCTCCTCTACCTAAATAGTGGTAGTTTGGAGGAGACACCATTTGCATTACGGCATACAAACACATACCCACCTTCCTATTCATGACATTCGAAACACCATCACAGTTGATTTTAATGAAATTATTTTTAGGTGGATTCCACTCTTATTTCATTTGTCTTATTTCACTAAATCAACCATTGATAGCATTTTCTTGATTGCAAAGATGAACTTTGTTGGATTTAAACCATGTTTGTCTAAGATTACTGTAAATCTTCCAAATTTCACTGTTGATTTTGTTGATAGGGCATTTTCAATATAGGCCCCTTAGGCTTACGTTGACTTAACTAAGCTTGTGGCCTAACCTGATTTGTTAGCATTAGGCCTTGCTGTGCTCATAGTTGACCTCAACCTAGGCTCTCCATATGACTTGCCCAACTATGAAAGCCCATAACAGCAAGTAGATGGAAGGATAAGGCTTAGAGACTTAGTTGACTTCCATGATCCCCCAAATCCGAGGCATGTTAGACTCTATACTCCTACCATTTAGGTCATATAGAAGTGTTAAAGTGTTACTCATGCTCCCCTAATCCTTAGTAGCCCTCTACTAGAGATACCAATAGGCATCCATACAGTAACTTACTTACACACTTTATGCACTCTTATTGTACTCGAGCCTAGTGCATTCTTATTCCTCCTTGTACCTATAAGTACTGACGTGACCATATCGAATAACACTCCTGTGCTCCTCATTATGCTTTGTTTTGTAGGCTCCTTTGGTTAAAGTAAAGCCAAATCTAGTTCCCTCTACTAGTAGAATCCTACTGATGATATTTGGTGCCATTTGTGGGAAATGACTCATCTGATACATAAAATACAGTAAACATACTTCTCTCTTAACCTAATCATCATGTCTCAAATTGCAGATCGAACTAACCAACCTCCAGTTGAGCAAACTCTCGAGTAGCACTAACTAACATAGCTTCAAAAAATCCTTGAGGACCTTGCAGCAAAGAACACTTAAACGGAGGAGCAAAACAAGGAGCTCCAGAATAGGTTAGACGAGGTGGAAAGGTAGAGTAAGCACAATAGACTGCCTAAAGCCTTAGATGCCCATGACGGCTTGAACAACCTACTATAATAGTAGTAGTAGAATAATAGGGGCACCATAAACTAACCCCCCAATGCAAAAATAGCAAGTGTAGCCTTTGGCTAATTGGAACTGCACCCTTGTTGGCAATGAATAGATGGCTGATTTGCATAGGGGAATCACCCACTCTATGACATGTAAAACTCATTCAATTGACATTGCCGACTTGAATGAGCTTCATGAAATGGTTAAGAGGCTCTCCAAGAAGTAGGAGAGTAAAGCAATTGAAGGCGTTAGCCTTATTGTCAGCAACAAAACCCCCTTCACCAGTGGTATCCAAGACGAAGTCCTCCCTCCAAACTCTAAGTTGCCCACCTTGAACCAGTATGATGGAGTAGGTGACCTTAATGATCACTTGCTTCACTTCTGAATCCTCATGAACCTTCTCGGTTATGGGGATGAGATTTTGTGCAAGGTCTTCTTAGGCACTTTGAGAAAGGTAGCTTGGATGTGATTCAACCATCTACTTGAGAACTTTATTGGATCATTTGACAAACTCTCTCATTACTTTAACCTTCACTTCAGGGCTAGGAAGCTTCCATCCAAGGACATCTCGTCCTTATATTTGATCCATTAGAAGGAAGGGGAAACCCTTCGTGAGTATGTTGCACAGTTTAACAATATCGTGGTGGAGTTCCCTTAGCTTGATGAGTGAGTTATTGTATATATTGCTTAGCTCAACATTAAACCTTCTAGAGACTTCTTCCAATTAATCTATAAAAGTAAGCCTAAGACCTTAATCGAATTCTAGTAGAAGGCCTAGAAGTACATGGACTAGGAAGACAACATTCTCACTAAGTGTGAGGTCAACCTGGAGAGGTTAGGAAGGAAGAAAGATAAAGATACAGGGTTTGTTAAAGATCACTTCGGTAGTAAGCAGCCGAGCCACCTTAATGGGGGGAGCCCTAACAGCAAGAATTGGCCACCACCCCCATTAGTATATACCCAACATATGCCTTTGAATTAACGTCTTGTCTAGGTCCACATGGAAGTTCAGAGCAAAAGCCTCTTATAGAAACCCTTCAAGATGAGAGGGAAACTTAGTTGTCAAAACTCAAACAAATGTTGTCAGTTCTGTGAAGATTATGATGTCACAACAGATGAATGCTTCTATCTCAAGAACGCCATGGAGTATGCCATCCAGAGGGGATACTTTCACGAATATGTAGCTAATGCCAATGATGACGAAGAAAGGGCACCTCAAAGGAGAAGAATTAAGAATGCTCGAGAAGAAGAGAATAATGATCATTGCAACAACTGAAACCCTAATGGTGTCATTAACATCATATTTGGGAGGTTACACCTAGGGAGCTGGCCGAGCTGTAGTAGCTCAACTAGTACCCCATTCAAGATGATGGTTTTAAGAAAGAAGAGGTAGAAGTAGGATACCTCTATCTTCTTCTCTGATGAGGAACTTGAGTGAGTTAGCACTCCTCATCAGGATGCCTTAGTGATTAAGGCAAGGGTCTCGGACTTCAAGGTCCTCAAAATCATGGTAGATATTGGTAGCTCTACTAACATCCTTTTCTAGCATATATACAATAAAATGAGAAATAAGCTACCAATATAGATGAAGCCGTACCACCATGAATTGATGAACTTCAATGAGGGAACTATTTAAGCTAAGGGCATCATTACCTTAGATATAGAGCTTAGAGTCGTGCTAGTGTGTTAAGTAGCCTAACCCACCTAGCCCTGCATTAGCCTGCAGGTTAATTGGGTTATCTCACTTTAGCTTGCATTCAAATTTAGGTTAGAGATTTCAGCCTAACTCGCTCCATCACGAGTTAGTGGGTTAAGTGGGCTAACCCGCTAATCCGCAATACTCTATGGTTTTTTTTTATTAAAATATTTATAGTTTGAAAAACTTGTTGAATTGATACATGATTATCATCAACACACCATTTCTTATTTATTTCTTACATTGCCGTTAAGCTATAAAGGCTTATAAATCACAAAAAAAAAAAAATCATGCATCATGGCTTTTTTCATTTTGTTAATTCTAAGGCTATATATGTAAAGTAGTTTTTGTTGTTTGACAATATCGTTTTACAAGAACAAGTGCATAAATTTAATTTATCCAATAAAAAACAAAAAGAAAAAAATGTATAGATTTATATCCAGGACATGTAATTGCCTTTTTAAACTTTTAGAAAGAGATGAAAATTCTAAATTGCAATGAATGTTATAGAGGAGGAGAATAAGGAAAATTTAACAACAAATTGTTCCATTAACATATTCTTAATACGTCAACAATAACCATAGTTTACAATTTAGTGAATTGTTTAGACTAAAAAATTATGAGAAGTCCTCCAACAATATTATTAGTTTCTTTTCTTTTACTTTATCTCTTCTTTTTTTCTTTTTTCTTTTTTTTTTTTCACATTTTAGATGTACTTAAAATAGTAATATTATTAGCTATTACTTATTGTGATTAGTTAAGAAGTAAAGTGATAAATCACTATGAAGTAAACTAAAGTATAACATAAACTTTCTTTTTATGTAGGTCAATGTAGGTCAACTCACCCCATAATGAGTTAGCCCACTTTAGCCCATGAGTCAAAGTGGGGTAAGCTAAAAAAACCCACATTAAAGCGGGTCACAAATTTTTAACCCAACCTATACTTTTTTACAGGTTAAGTGGGTTGGCCCGCATGACTTGCTTTGCTTGCATAACTCCAATGGAGCTCGATGATGATGATAATATTACCGGATAACCAGTAGAGTTTGTGGTGGTAGACTATCCATCCCCCTAAAATGCCATGTTAGGACAACCGAGCCTTACAAGTTTCAAGATCATCATGTTGTCCTTCTACTTGAAGGCTAAATTCCCTACTTCAACTGAAGTGGGAATTTACAAATGTGACTAGAAGCTCTCAAGAGAGCTCTATGTGAAGGTTGCCCGAAGTAATGACATCTTTACACTGGAAATAGGCCCGTACAATAAGCTAGTTGAGAGAGGTAAGCCAGGTGAAAAGATGAAAGAAGTATAGATCAACACCATCCCCATTTAAACCATGAAGGTCGAGGTCAAGTTGCCTCCCAAGCTGAAGAAGGACATTGTATAGCTTTTACGGGCTAACTCATATCGGTTTGCCTGGTTGCTATTAGATATGCCTGGGATCTTAACCAACTTAGAGACCTACGGCCTCAAGATTGATGAGAACATTCAGCTTATCAAATAGAAAAAGAGACTTTGCTCCAAAACGATTGGCCATAATAGAAGAAGAAGAAGTGCATAAGCTATTTAAGGTAGGCTTCGTTAAGGAGGAAAAGTGCTTAACCTAGCTAGCCAACATAGTGCCAGTCAAGAAGAAGAATGGAAAGTGGATAATGTGTATCAACTATACTGACCTCAATAAACTCTGCCTAAAGGATTATTTTCCTTTCCTGATGATAGATTAGTTGGTTGACTCCACGTTAAGTCATGCTTTGCAATGCTTCACAAATGCTTCTAGAGTTACAACCAGATTAAGATGGACTCGAAAGCCAAAGTCTATACCTCCTTTATCATAGACTTTGGTATCTAGTGCTATATTATCATGCCCTTCGGCTTCAAAAATGTTGAGATGACTATTAAAGGATGGCGATTGCATTATTTAAGCCTAAGCTCAGATGCAATATAGAGGTGCACGTAGATGATATGATCATCAAAAGCAAGTAACCTAGTGACTACATTAAGGATTTGTAAGAGGCTTTTGATAGGATCCGAAAGTATGATATGAAGCTGAACCCCTAAAAGTGTGTGTTTGAGATCATTACAGACAAATTTCTAAGCTTCACGGTCACTCAACACGAGATCGAGGCTAATCTTAAGAAGATCAAGACTACTAAGGACATCAAGCCCCTCACTATGGTTAAGGAGGTTTAGAAGCTCATTGACATGGTGGCTCCATTGAGTAGATTTGTCTCCAAAAGTATAGACAAATGTATGGAGTTCTTCAAAATCCTCAAGAGTCCTAAGGATTTTGATTAGACTCCCCAATGTCAAGTAGTCTTCAAGGAGTAGTAAGACTTCTTGGAGCATCTACCTATGTTGTTGAAGCCTGTACTAAGAGAGGATCTCTACCTATACTTAGCAGTTAGTAATACGGCACTTTCATCCGTACTGGTCATGATAGAAGGAAGAGAACACAGGTCCGTGTATTACGTCAGTCATATCTTCCAAGGGCCTAAGGCTGGTATTCCAAGGTAGAGAAATTCACCTTAGCTATGGTGATTTCTCTTCGTTGGCTTTAACCTTATTTCTAGGTACATTAGATCATCATACTAACAGACTAATCGCTTCATATACTTCCGTAAAAGCTCGATGCATTTGGTCAGATGGTTAAGTACACGTTAGAGTTTAGCTTGTATGGAATTTAATATCAGTCATGAGAGGAATATAAAGTGTAGGTATTGGCTAACTTCATCATGGAGTATAAAAAAGGGGGAAATATTGTTGGAGATGACAAACCGGTGTGGACTCTCCACGTTGATGGTTCTTTTACCTTTAGTGGAGGTATAGGTTTGGCGCCTACTAGACTATACAAGACTACGGCCTGTTATACTCTTAAATTCAGGTTCAACATGAGCAACAATGAATTCGAACATGAGGCCCTGATAGTTGGACTCAAATTAGCCAAGGAGATCAGCACTAAGCACCTTAAAGTATTCTTGAACTCTATGCTTGTCATCTAGCAAGTCCGAAGCGAATATGTAGCTAGGGAAGACATTATGGTAAGATACTTGGAGAAGGTGAAAACCCTCCTAACTAAGTTCCCATAATATCACAAAGATTCTTCGAACTAAAAACTTGGTAGTTAATTAGCTATCTAAGCTTACCTTTACTAGGATATAGAGACTCGAGGAGAAAGACAAAAAGATATCCATCAAGTACTAAGATGCAAAACTCAAGTAGAGCTAAGGTCTTTGAGCTTAATGCTGCACCAACAGAGCTGAGTTAGATAGACCTTATAAAAAATTACTTGGAGCAAGGTACATTACTGACTGATAAGAAGGAGGCCAAGAAATTGAGATACTATGCCGCTAACTATACCTTAGTTAGTGATGTCCTATATCGAAGAGGGGTTAGCCTCCTTCTGCTAAGGTGCCTCTAACCTGAGGAGGGGCTATAGGTTATGGAAGAGTTGTAAACTAAAGTGTACAGCAATTACATCTAGTCGTAAGCCCTCTACATTCAAGCTCTTTGGATCATATACTATTGGTTAACTACGAGGTAGTACGTGAAGGCAGTAGCTTAGAAGTGTCCCTAGTGTCAAAAGCATGCCCTGATCACATATGCCTCTTGCTTCGATCTTTAGCCTCTAACGAACCTATGGCCTTTTACTTAATGGAGCATCAATATTCTTGGCGCTTTTCCAAAGGCCTCTAGAGGACTACGTTTATCATAGTGACTGTCACCTACTTCACTAAGTAGGTTGAAGCTGAAGCCTTACCATGATACTAGAGAGGAGCATGGAATCTTTGTTCATAACAACATTCTTTCTAAATTTTAGGTACTATATGCCTTTATAATGGACAATGAGTAGTAGTTTGACAACCCCAAGTTTAAGGAGTTTACGCCAAGCACCATATCATGCCTCACTTCACCTTGGTCACACACCTTTAGTCTAATAGTCAGGTTGAGGCAACCAATAAGATTATCCTTGATAGCATCAAGAAGAGGGTTGATCAAGCTTAAGGCAGATGGGCAGACAAGCTGCTAAACATCTTGTAGGGATATAGGACTACTTATTGCACATCTACAGGAAAAACACGATTTCTTCTGGCCTTCGGCTTGAAAGTAGTCCTCCTTATAGAGTTAGAGCTTCCTAACATTAGGACATAGTTGTTCAATGCCCTTGTGAATGAATCCTTCTTGCAAGCTAGTGTAGCATGATAGAAGAGATTTATGACCTTATTGTAGCCTAAGTGCCACCTATTGGCATAAGGCAGCCAAATATTACAACAAGAAGAATTCAAGGTGGGAAACTTGGCCTATTGAAGGCTTTAAGTAACTGGCTTACGAGAAGAATAGGGGAAATTAGCCCCCCAACTAGGAAGACTCGATCAAAGTTAGAGAGAACATGGGAAATTGCACATACTGTCACAACCCAAAGGGGGGTCGAGTCGTGGCAGTACCACTATGTAATAGGTGAAGATTTGAGATTAAGCACCATCCTTGATCAGGGCCTTTAGCATACTACACAAGGTATTTACAACTACAACCTTCTCTTAGTAACTATCATTAAATAATAACAGAACATATAGATTAAAGTTGAGTTATCTAAATGATGACTAACAAAATATAAACAAATGGGAATATCAGGTTTTCCTTAAATTAGCCATATAGTACTAGGATAAATCACCATAAGTAGTCTATACTACTCAACAAACTAAAGATACTTAATAATTGGAAATTAAAGAGAGTTAATATATATATATATATATATGAATGGTTCGCTTAAGCTCTCAACTTCTTTACATCCTAATTCCAATTAGTGCTATTGACTTCAAGCATCTCGTAGCCCGACTCTAACCACAAGTCCTGCTGCAACAATAAAATATAAGAGAGTGGGGGGGCGGGGGCGCGCGCGTGGTAAGCTTCACTACTTAGTGAGTAACCTACCAAGTAATATCAAGCAAGTTATTTAACAAGCATATAAATGCATGGTCAAACATATGCAATGCAATAGTATATACAGTTTACTTATAACTATATACAGTACGGTTTTAACACCTACCATTGCCAGGTTAGGAAGTATTTCGACATGTCAAGATTTAGCTATTTACGTCCAATTCGAAGTCTCTTGTCATCGATATCACCCTCAGTAGTAAACACGGCATAGCCTCAAGCAGAAGGCGGCACTCCTCGGGGCCAAGTAGTTCTTAAAGGTCAAGGCAGGAACATATCACATGAAGTACGTTATATGATAACAGCTTTCAACACATAAAATACATTACGAATCCTCTAGGCATGATCCCCTATTCTACTGCGTAATGCTAATGCCCATTTTATCATGTTATAAGATGAGATACATGTTCGGCTTAATTAAGGGTCAAATGTTCATTAGTTCGATTCATGGGTGACCAATCATAATATATAGACACTCCAAGACCTTAAGCTCTAATGTAGTAAGCATATAATATTCATATCAACTTAAGATATTTTTGTAAACAAGGTCAATCATATCAAACACACACAATTTCCCATTTGCCCCAACATGCAACAATTTCAGTTATTGGATATAATTAAGTATTCTACTATCTATAAGCACAAACAAGTAAAGTAAGGAGCGATGTACTCACTCGGCCATGAAACTCAGTAGTCCCAATAATCCTCTATGATGTCCAAGTCAAACTCTTTGTCACCTGAAGAAGATAATTAAGTTTTATGAGTATTCTATTTGTACCAATTAACTAGGCTTACCGCTCATTATCTTGAAGTTTGTTGTTTTCGTAATTTAAGCATATCTTCTTTGTTTTAACTCCATTTCTGGTGATCTTATAGTTGTTTTCATTGTTTTCAATTGTTATTTCATTTGGTGAAGTTATTTTTAAGTTTCTAAATCAATAAGTTTTCAGTTTGGGCCCTATAAGATCGTGGGCCCAAGTAGTGAGTTGAGTCATTTTAGGATTTAGGCCTAATTTTGGGCCTTAGGCTTGATTTTTGACTTTTGACTTTAGGCTTTATTTTTAATAATTTTTCACTTCTTTTAAGTATTTTAAATGAGCTTTTTCTATCCAACACTTTAAAATTTTAAAGTGAGCCTTAGTGATACTCTTATAGGTCTAAATGGGCCTTTTTACTAAGTTTAAGGCTTTAGTGCAACAAAGGGCCTATGGGAGCTATCTTGGATGGGCCTTTAGGTTTTGTAGGCCTCCTAAATAACTTTTCCTAAGCCTTTTATCCTAGAGTTTAGATCTGGTCATCTAGCTATATGAGCTCCTAAATTGGTTCTTTTGGAGTTTTTTGTGTCTAGTTGACTATTTAGGGTCTTGAGCTTAAGCCCACTTGTCTTTTTGGACTTAAGCCAAACATTAGACTTAAGTTTATCCCATTTTTAATATGGTTATAGATCTTTCCACTGTGGTTCTTTGGGTTATTAACACCATTCTTAAGCCTATAATCACTAACTAAGCTAGTTTAGGGCCTTAACCAAACTTTAGCTTACTTAACTGGAATAATTAAGTCCTAAACCATACTTAACACTAAATAAACTTGTAATTAAGCTATTAAAAAAAAAGTTCCAAATCTGGTGGGTCAAAAAAAGTGGCGGCCATGAGTTGCTTTTAGAGTCAAAACCTCCATTTTTATACAATACTTGATTTTTATGGTGTTTTGACTTATGTAACCTATGTTTCTACAAATCTAAAACCATAATCACTTCATAAAAGTATGTGGAAGTGTTGTGGGGGAACATATATGGGGTGGCATACATGGAAAAGAAGAGTCTCATCAACGTACTTGAAGATTTTCTACTAACAATTACATTACTCTACATAACTTAGCCTATTTGTGTTAGAACTTCTACTAAAGGTGGTTTTTCTTGTACTTACTTTTGTGGACCTTCTTGAAGTACCTTAGAACTTCTATGGAGTTGTTGTAAAATAAGTTTTAAGAAAGAAAATATTAGTATCTATCATTATTTTGCAAGAAATCTAAGGAAAAACCTAACTTAAGTTCTTATCGTAGCAAAGTGTGGAAGGCCTCCCTTTGTGGTTGTGTGCTCTGAGCCTTGGTGTGTGTAAGGGGGTGCGAGTGTGTTAAAAAGCAAAGGGAATGTGTGTGTGAGGTATGGGACTTGGTTTAGAGTGATTTGGAGTAGTGGTGGTGAAGTTATGGGGGTTGGTGTTAGGGTGGTTGGTAGTGGCTGAGAAGAGGAAGAAGAAAGAGTTTAGGCTTGATCTTTGAGAGGAAGTTTGAGGGATTTTTTACATGCGTTTTATGCTTTGAGAAAATGAAAAATGAGGGAAGGGGAAGGGGATAGTAGGTTGTGGAAGTGAGGAGAGGTGGGGGGACAAGTGATGAGTAATTTGGGAAATCAGGGACAAGTACCAAATGGGGACTATGTACTTCATGTGCCTTTTGCCAATTTGGGTATGATCTTGTC
>JAMXBB010000012.1:30862225-31030572 GCA_024138015.1 Lumnitzera littorea
GGGTGGGGTGTGTTTGTGTGGTTTAGATGTGTTTTAGGGTTTGAGAGAATGAAAAATGAGGGTGGGGGAAGGGGATAGTACGTTGTGGAAGTAAGGAGAGGTGAAGGGACAAGTGGTGAGTAATTTGGAAAAACAAGGACAAGTACCAAATGGGGACCATGTACTTCATGTGCCTTTGGCCAATTTGGGTATGATCTTGTCTCCTAAGAGTACAAAATATTTTAAGATGGGATAAGAGTTTGTCTTTTGGTCATTAATCATGTTTGACTTGTAGCTAATCAAGATGTAATGGGGTTGGTTAAGGATTAGGTTTGATTAGGGTAATTAGTGGTGATTAGGCTAATTAGGTGCAATTAGGATGTGTTTAAGGTTTGGTTGGACTTTGACACTATAATTTAGATATTATAAATGGCTTATACGTGTACTTAGGGTTCCCTTAGGGTTTGGTGTTCGTTTATGATAATTTGATCTACGTACGAACTCAAAAGTTAGGGTTCGAATTGCTTAGTACTATTGATCACTTGTATTGATCAATTCAACCTTAATATTAGTATTTATTAGTGACAATAAGGTATTTGATCACTTAATTAGGGTTGGATAGTCATTTTAGGGTTTCAATAATGTTCTAGGGTTTTTCAAGTATGAGGGTTCTTGTTCGTTTAGTTGGCTTTTTTAAAGCTTACTTCAATTAGGGTTTTAATCGAACACTTAGGATTTGATTCCTTTACTTAAGTATTATTATCATGTTTGGGGTGAAATTAAGGACTATCTAAGGACTTCTTCATCTTATTTCACTTTTGGGTTATCGAAATTTCATGGGGTTTACACATACGAATTAGAAAGGCTAGATGGAGAGCTCATCTCGCGTAAGTAGAATTCTAACAACCTGTAAACACCCAATTTTTGCTCCCCTTATGGTTTTAATTTTTGTTTTTTAAAAGGATCTTAACTAAAAAAAAATTAAAAAATAATAAAAAGAAAATAAAAAATAAAAAAAAGAAGATAAAAATACAATAAAATGGAAAAAAGAAAAATCATAAATATTTTTTTAGGAAAGTAGATTTTAGAAGGAAAGAAAAAGAAAACGGTTTAGAGTCAATTGATTTTAGTTTAGTTCAAATAAATTTAGAGAGTCATATAGCTTAAGTACAATTTAATTGTACTAAATGCCAAGATACAGGCTAACAGCTTAATGGATAAGCATTTGAGCATAGGTATTTGGTTAGCTTGAGGTTATAGGTTCGAATCTTACTAAGCACATATTTGCTTTTTATTTTTCTTTCTTTCTCTCATTTTACGAATGTCGGTTGAGTATACAAGATTCAAATCTAATTAAATCTTTTGAATCTAAAGCTATAAAGATTTTTTAGATTTAAATCTAATTTGATTTTTTATCAAATTGGATATGAATTGATACAAAAGATTCGATTTTATATGATTCTAAAGATTTGGTTCTAGACTTTATAAATATAGATCACGCTGTAGAAAATAGACAATTCTCTAATGGAGCCGCCAAACTATAGAGCCCAAATTTTCGATTTTCTTTATTTAATTTAATTTCCTACTTTTTGATTAATACTAAACCTTAATCTATTTGTTATTAATCCTCAACTAGAGAAATTGAGAAATTTCGGTTCTTTAAAAAACTTTTGGAGTCGCCACTCGACCGAAGTTGGGAAAAAAAGGAATTGTAATCAATTGGGTAGATTGATTATAATTTAGCTACTAGTCTTTAATTTCAATTTGATAAAAACTAGAAGGTTCCAAATTCGAAGGCTAACCTATTAAACCCTAACAAGTATCACTATCTATTTTTTGAAATTAAGCTTATTTATCAAAATTGTCTTTTTTTTTTAATATTTTTTATAAAAATAAAAACCAAAAGAAAATAAAAAAAGAATTTAAGTTTCTACAGATTTTAATGTCGCCTCGAAAGTGCCTACATATCCGTTAGTCGAGATCAGACGATTATAGTTCTTTTTGAAAACTTTAGTGTATTGATTTATTTTAATTTAAAAAAAAATCGACCGAATTTACGTTTTTATCAATTTAATTTATTCAAATAAAACTCAAAAGATCCTAATTCTCAAGTATTAAAGAAAACTTTCTAAAACGTCCTAAAATTTCTTAAAAGGGTCTTTTATTAGTTTTTATTTAAAAAATAGTTTTCTATGTGAAGAATTCTAAAAAAACTAACCCTGAAAATTCCTAAACTAAATAAATATACATATATATATCATTACTATTAAATAACTACTTATATAATATACCTAATATATAAAAGACTGATGCAAAAAAAAAAAAATCTCATAATCTAATATATGCATATCTACTTACATCATGTTATCAACAATAATTGATGAATAAAATAATAAAAATAATAAATAAATATAAAAAAATAATTATTTAGCAAAACTAAACCTGAACTTGCTGTTTGCGACAATAGAGAAAAAGTTGTTCAGTGTGGATTGCGAAGTGGCTGCTAGCATTGGACTACTATGGCTTAGTATTGAATGGTAGAGCAGTGGTGGACAATGTAATTACGTTCATGCAGTAATAGTGTAATGTAGACGGTGTTAGGGACTGGTCATCATGTTCAACGTGGTAATTAGTATGGATGACCATTGCTGTTTAGCTAGAGCTTGTGTTTGAGTCTAACAGAGGTGGATGGAACAGAGAATGACCGTACGTGGAAGGTCGCATGTTGCTTGCGACTATGAAGAGGACGGTGCTATTTGATCATAGTTGGTTATGTGAAGAAGATGGTGTTTTGGTGTGGAGCATGGTGCAAGATGGCTGTTCGTAAACTAGACTTGTACGATTGGATGCTACTGACGGTGCACGGTTGGATGCATTTAGAGTTTGGATATGAAGATAGGACAGTGGAGGTGGGGGAGGGAGGGGTAGGAGAGGGGGGTGAAGGTAGGGTGGGTTCATGTTCTATGGAGGATTAGGGATGATGGTCTTCTCATAGGATGCTCTGTGTAAGCATAGGGCGTCAAAGTTGGTATGCGAGTTGGTCATGACAATGAATAGGCGAAAGAGGGTATAAGTCTCATAAAAGGAAGAGAAGGCTAGATTGTGGGTGTGATGACTATCGGCAATGGGGATTATTGTATTATTGTTGTTGGTTGGGTGGGTGCAATGCGTAGTAGAGCATGGTTATGAAGTGTATAGCAGTACATACGGAGTTACCATAGTGGTCATGGGGATTATGACAGTAGCTAGTCATGAATGTAAAGGATGGAGAAAGAGGACTTCAATTCTTTGGGAGTGTGTAATTATCTCTTTTCTACTGCATGATCCATATTTATAAAATCTAGAACCAAATCTTTAAAATCATATAAAATTGAATCTTTTATATCAATTCATATCGATTTAATAAAAATCAAATTATATTTAAATCATTTATATCGATTTAAACCCGATTTGATAAAAATCAAATTAGATTTGAATCCTGTACGCTCAACTAACATTTGTAAAATGAGAGAAAGAAAGAAAAATAAAAGGCAAATATGTACCTAATGAGATTCAAACCTATGACTTCAAACTAACCTAATGCCTATGCTCAAATACTTAACCATTAGCTTGTTGGCTTATGTCTTGACATTTAGTATAATTAAATTGTACTTAAATTATGTGACTTTCTAAAGCTATTTAAACTGAGTTAAAATTAATTGACCCTAAATTGTTTTTTTTTTCCTTCTAAAATCTAATTTCCTAAAAGATACTTATGATTTTTCTTTTGTCCATTTTTTTGTATTTTTATCTTTTTTTATTTTTTATTTTTTATTTTTTATAATTTTTTAGTTAAGACCCTTTTAAAAAACAAAAATTAAAACTATGAGGAGTACAAAAATTATGTGTCTACAATTGTCCCTTTTTTGCCTTAGGATTGACTTTGTCCTAAGAAGCGCTATGATTACTTAACTATCCTAAGGTTGATCTGTTGGAGATTTGGTGACAATAAACTTGAAATGAATAATGGTGAGGGTAACGCTCCTATGGGCTAGTAAGAAACCCTAAAGAGAATATTGAGAACTTGGTCGTGCTTCCTATGGGCTGATTAAACAAGGCGGGTGAAGCACTCCTTGAGTTAGCTAAGACCCTAAAAAGATACTAAGAACTTGGTTGTGCCCCCAATGGCTGATTAACTAAGGCGGGCGTGGCGCTCTTTGAACTGACTAAGACCTTAAAAGATATTGAGAACTTGGTCATACCCCCTATAGGCTAACTAACCAAGGTGAGCGAAGCATTCCTTGAGCTAGCTAAGACCCTAAAAGATATTGAGAACTTGGTCATACCCCTTATAAGCTAACTAACCAAGGTGAGCGAAGTGTTCCTTGAGCTGGCTAAGACCCTAAAAGATATTGAGAACTTAGTTGTACCCCTTATGAGCTAACTAACTAGGGTGATCAAAGCATTTCTTGAGCTAGCTAAGACCTTAAAGATTTGGAAACTTCATCGTGCCCCCTATAAGTTATCTAACTAAGGTGAGCGAAGCACTCCTTGAGCTAACTAAGATCCTAAAAGATATTGAAAACTTGGTCGTGTCCCTTATGAGCTAACTAACTAAGGTAAGCGAAACACTCTTTAAGTTGGCTAAGACTGTAAAAAGAATATTGAAAACTTGTTCGTGCCCCCTATAGGCTAACTAACCAACGCAGGTGAAGCATTCCTTGAGCTGGCTAAGACCCTAAAAAGCATATTGAAAATTTGGTCATACCCCCTATAGGCTGACTAACTAAGGCAAGCGAAGTGCTCCTTAAGTTGGCTAAGATCCTAAAAAGAATATTAAAAACTTAGTCATGCTCCCTATGGGTTAACTAACTAAGGCAGGCAAAGTGCTCCTTGAGTTAACTAAGACCCTAAGAGATATTGAGAACTTAGTTGTGCCCCTTATGGGTTAACTAACTAAGGTAGGTAAAGTACTCTTTAAGTTGGCTAAGACATTAAAAGATATTGAAAACTTGGTCGTGCATCCTATGGGTTAATTAACCAAGGCGAGCGAAGTGCTCCTTAAGCTAGCTAAGACCCTAAAGAGAATGGATAAAGCGCTCCTTTTTGCTAGCTAAGACCCTAAAGAGAAGTGGATTGGGATAACGCTTTATGAGATAACTAGAACCTTAATGGAGATATGGATGGGGACAGTGCTCCATGAGTTGACTAGAACCTTGATGAAGATATGGATAAGGACAACACTCCATGAGCTGGCTGAAACCCTAATGAATATATGGATCAGGACAGCGTTCTATGAGCTGGCTAGATCCTTCAGAAAATAGATAAAGGGTAAGAACCGTATGGACTCACTAAAACTCTATATGACAGTTGAAAGTAAAGCTGAGGAACATGACCAATTCGAAAAAACTCTTGATTTGAGAAATTTACAAAGGAAGACATTGGTGAAAATTGTTTATGAACTGAAAATTTGGCCATTAAGGCCAACATGGATTTGAAAATGAATGGAAAAACCTTATAACAAGCCTTTACTTTCTCTCCCTCTTTTCCTTTCTTTTATCTTTCTTCTCTTTTCTTAAAAGTCTGCTAACGGATACAAATTCTTATCTAAGAAATAAGTGTTATAACCATCTCTTTCCTTGGTAACCATATGGGGTAGCTCGTATCCATCCTAGTTTCTAGCCCTAATATTGAGCTTATTGGATAGGCCTTATATCATTCATTTCATAAGAAAAAGGTAACTCATGATTAGTTTAGTCGAAGAGGACTTTCTTGCACACTTTTGGTCTAGATTTTGCTCTTGATTACTATTCCAAAAATTATAGTCCAATTTGCAAGTGATACGCCTTGATCAATCCGTTAGGTCTTTTTGGGTTAATATTGTGAATTGGTCTTTTGGTCACATGGTTTCAAAAGAGCTTAATGAGAGGGCCTAAGAAATACTTTTATCTAATTCAGGTGTACAAGTTAAGAACCTTTAAGAAAAACTAGCAATGTACTTGTCCCAGTTTCAAAAATAATTTTTATTTTAGATAAATTATTTTTTAAGAGCAGAAGAGCTTTAAGTAGAGAGGTCTTGTAGGTGGGGAGGTCTTGTGATTGAGATTCAAGTGGATAGAAAGGTTCTGTGTTCGTGACTTAAAGTATGATTCTAAAATGGACATGGGGTTTTGTGTTGAGAATATGGTTTTGAAATGATTATGGGGTATTTTGTTTTTGGTAGGAAATGAAATTCAAGACTTTGTATTTTTAAAGAAACTTAGGCATTTAGGCCTTCTTTAGTTGGGGCTTTTCTCAAGCTTAATGTTTAGGCCTTTCTTCTAGTTTTTTCTTTTCTTTTTTTTTTCTTCTTTCTAACTTTTCCCCATTATTTCTTGCCTTTTTCTCCCCAGAAGTAATTATCACTTTTGTTGAGTCTTTCTCTCTAGATGGATTAAGGCCTTAAATTCATGGGTTTCGAATATATAAGCTTAGGTAAGGTATGTGTGGTCTTGAAGTATTTAGAAAAGTATTGACTCTTCTTCAAAGGGAATAATTTGTCCAAAACAAAAGTTATCCTTGAATTGTTATTACTGAGATAAGCACAAATCAGTTTTATCCTTCTCTCCTAATCAATGACTCTAATCTTCAAATTGCCCCACTGTGGCATGGTTCTTGACAAGGTTTACATTTAAAAGGACCCTAAATTGGTTCAACCGGGTTAACAAAGAATAATTGAGATTGGGATTTGAAAATGAATGCCTAACTTCATTTATGTTTACGTATCAAACTCAAAATGGACCTCCTTTAAGGAATGAGTCCAAAATATCCTTACCATAATGTCTCTCATCTTTCAAAGTGTTTAAGGGCTAGTATATAGGATATAGCTCGCCTATTTTTATTCTAAACTTTTTAAAAGTGAGTTACCAATTTCCTAGGTAAGAGCTTATGTTGGTTTAGTCCAAGGTGGAGATTAACCTTGCCCCCTTAATTTCTTGAAATATGCCCCAATTGTAAAATAATAACTTTCACTCTGTTTGAGTTCAAAATAAAACTTCAAAGACCAAATGCCTTATAACTTTCCACTCTCGCTTAAATTACCCCAGACTTATAGGTCTTAGTTCCCCTTAGCTTCCTTATGTGATTTTGGGTCTAGTTTTATAGAGTTCGAATGGGCTGGTATTGATGACTTTTGAGGTAAAAGGGACTGTGAATTGCCCTTTTATTTCTACTAGAGATCACACTTAAGATGGTATTTCCTAGCTTCATATTTTGACTTGGTTCATGATTAGACTTGATGGCTTAAGGGCTTTGAGTTGGTTTAATTATCTTGATGGGCTAGGGGTTCTTGTTTAGTTGGTTGCCTCAATAAGCCATGTAGTTTATGTTTGTCTTGAGTCTCATAAAGATTTGTAACTATTAGCAACTTTGTTTTTTACTTCTTTTCTTTTCTTTTTTCTTTTTTCAAAGAGAGAGAGAAAAATTTAGGGCCTTTATGTTATAGAGACGAAGTGTTGGAATTGTAAATGGAGAACTGCTTTCCTAGAATTCAATATACGAGCCTATAGAATTTATATAGAACAACATTACTTATGGTTTATTTACAAATGAGGAATTCTAAAGGATGAAGAATAAAAGACTAAACAAAGGAAATATCTAAAACCTATTTATTCTAAATGAGAAAGGTTATTTATAAAGTGTTGATTTATCCAAAAGAATTAATGTTCTTGAGTGGTGGAATACTTGTCAAAATGGTAATTACCTAAAATTATTTTACATGTTCAATTCTTTTTGTTTTGTTGTTTGTTTTATTTTTTTTTATTATTTACTCTATGAAGGTTGCGTTCAACTAATATGGGCCTAAACAGCGACAGATTGAGGCTCCCATAGATGTATTGAGGCTCGCACTAAGGTAATATTTACAGGGGTCTTCTATAGGGACAAGATGGATCCAATTTTGTTCTTAATAAATTCTTGCTTATTTGGGCTAAAAAGTCGAAACCAGATCTAGAGTATTTTTTTTTAAGCTAATGAGGTAAGTGGACATGGATCTGTTCGAAAGCCCCTTAATTTGATCTAGCCTTACTTATCTAAAGAAAAATTAAAGCTACAATTGAAGCCTATCGTAAACTTTATATTGAATTATTATAAGATATTTACAGGGGAATATTACAACGGACAACTGCCCTTATCCGTCTGGGATTACCACTTTATGGGTTCTTGTAATTTTTGAAAAAAAGTTTTTATGTATGTAACGAGTGGGTTATAAAGGTCTTTAAGTTCTATGACCACCGCATTTTTCAAAGTAACAGTTTTGTGATTACATATAAACTTGAGTAGGATAGCTTAATCGGTCTTCAAAAGTGGTTGCCCTACAACATTCGAAACTTACACAATGACACTCCCTCCTAAGATCCTAAGATGGTTTAGTTCTGATCATATCTATCATGCCTTTATGATCTAGAAAATAAAATAAACCCCTAAAACTACCCCTTAGATAAGCTACAACATACATGTTCGTATATTACAAAAAATAAAATAAGATTAAATAATAATTAGCAAAAATAATTTTTTGTTTTTTGAAAAATAATCCTAATTTTGGTAAATTCTAGTGGCTAACCCTCTTAATGGTGTCCCCAGTGGAGTCGTTAAACTGTTGAGCTTGAATTTTTTGTTTTCTTTATTTAATTTAATTTCTTACTTTTTGATTAATACTAAATCCAAACCCATTTGGTATTAATTCTCGACTAGAGAAATTGGGAAATTTCAGTTCTTTAAAAAAACTTTTAGAATTGCTACCCGACCGGAGTTGGAGAAAAGAAGAAATCGTAACCAATTGAGTGGATTGATTATGATTTAGCTACTGATTTTTTTTTTTTCAATTTGATAAAAATCAGAGGATTCCGAATTTGGGAGTTAACTTATTAAACCTTAACATGTATCACTATCTATTTTCTGAAATTAGGTTGATTTATCAAAATTGTTTTTATTTTATAATATTTTTGAGAAAAATAAAAACCAAAAGAAAATAATAAAAGAACTTAAGTTTCTATAGATTTTAACGTTACTCCAAAGGTGCCTATGTATCTGGTAGTCGAGATCAAACGATCGTAGTTCTTTTTGAAAGCTTTAGTGTGTTGATTTATTTCAATTTTAAAAAAAAAATCGATAGAATTTATGTTTTTATCAATTTAATTTATTCAAATAAAACTCAAAGGACTCTAATTCTCAAGTATTAAAGAAAACTCCCTAAAATGTCCTAAAATTTCTTAAAAGGGTCTTTTATTAATTTTTATTTAAAAAATAGTTTTCTATGTGAGGAATTCTAAAAAAACTAACCCTAAAAATTCCTAAACTAAATAAATATACATATATATACATATATCATTACCATTACACAACTACCTATATAATATACCTAATATATAAAAGATTGATGCCAAAAATAATAACCTAATCTAATAATCTAATATATGCATGTATACTTACATAATGCTATCAACAGTAATTGACAAATAAAATAATAACATAATAATAATAATAAATAAATATAAAAAAATAATTAATTACCAAAACCTAACCTGAACTTGCTGTTCGCGACAGTAGAGAAAGAGTTGTTTGGTGTGGATTGCGAAGTGGCTACTAGCGTTGGACTGTTTCGGCTGTACGTTGAACGGTGGAGCAATAATGGACAGTGCAATTGCGTTCATGAAGTAGTAACGTAAGGTAGACGGCGTTGGGGACTGGTTGATGCTCGGCGTGGTGATCAATGAGGATGATTATGGCTGTCCAACGAGAGCTTGTGTTCAAGTCTGATAGAGGCGGCCTTCTACGTACGGTCATCCTCTGTTCCATCTACCTTTATTAGACTCAAGCACAGGCTCTTGTTGGACAGCTAAAGTCATCCTTGCTGATCACCACGTCGAACACAATGACCAGTCCTCAACACCGTCTACATTATGCCGCTACTGCATGAACGCAATTGCATTGTCCATTGTTGCTCCACCATTCAATGCACAACCATAGTAGTCTAACACCATGAGTCACTTTGCAATCCACACCAAATAGCTCTTTCTTGGTTTTGCAAATTAATTATTTTTTTATATTTATTTATTATTATTAGGTTATTATTATATTATCGTTTTATTCATCAGTTACTGTTGATAACATAATGTAAGTAGATACGTATATATTAGATTAGGAGATTTTTTTTGGCATCAATCTTTTATATATTAGGTATATTATATAGGTAGTTGTGTAATGGTAATGATATATGTATATATATGTATATTTATTTAGTTTAGGAATTTTTAGGGTTAGTTTTTTTAGAATTCCTCACATAGAAAACTATTTTTTAAATAAAAATTAATAAAAGGCCCTTTTAAGAAATATTAGGACGTTTTAGAGAGTTTTCTTTAACACTTAAGAATTAGGGCCCTTTGAGCTTTATTGGAATAAATTAAATCGATAAAAACGTAAATTTGGTCGATTTTTTAAAAATTAAAATAAATTAATATATTAATGTTTTTGGAAAGAATTACAATTGTTCGATCTCGACTAGCGGATATGTAGGCATTTGCAAGGCAACATTAAAATTTGTAGAAACTTAGGTTCTTTTTTTTTTATTTTCTTTTGGTTATTATTTTTCTCAAAAATATTTTCTTTTTAAAAAGATAATTTTGATTAATAAGCCTAATTTCGAAAAATAGATAGTGATACCTATTAGGATTTAATAGGTTAGTTCCTGAATTCGGAACTCTCTAGCTTTTATCAAATTGAAATCAAAGATTAGTAACTAAATCGTAATCAATTCGCTCAATTAGTTACGATTTTTTTTTTCTCGACTCTAAGTGGGTGGTGATTCTAAAAGTTTTTTTAAAGAACTGGAATTTCTCAATTTCTCTAATCGAGGATTAATACTAAATGGGTTAGGGTTTAGTATTAATTAGAAAGTAAGAAATTAAATTAAATAAAGAAAACTAAGAATTCAGGCTTGACATAACCTATGCCTATATTTTGATTAAAGTGTTAATACATATGTATTCTCTTTATATTATTAATGAAATTTCATTCCTTAAATTATTGTTTATCTCTTTCTATTTTTATTCTTAGTTTGTCCCATCTCTCACATTGGGCAAATGGATCTAAAGTCCTTAATTAGACTCCTAACTTGCATGCGTCTTTAGGCATGGGCAAGTTGGAATACCACCGACCTGAGTCCTATTAGGTAACTTTAGCCGTAAGGAACAAACCTTACACGATCGAGGGACTCTTATTGATAGGAATCAGGTTACTGGGCCTTTAACCTGTAGCTGAACTAGAGGACGGGACTAGTGAGGCCAATCCTCCTACTCCAATCGACTCCTGCCAAGGCCGAGTTAGTCCTTTCTAATGATCAACTCTCCATGCCACACCAAATGACTTCCCATTTTTCAGAAATTGTGTGCCAACTCAAAGAATACCTTGATAGCAACTAAACCTCACACACCTACTCGATCATGATTGAGTTGACTACTTTCTTGGTATCACTCTTGCTGAGAAGCCGAGATAGCTACCTTGGACTAATCTTTAGCTACTCCTGCTCAAACGAGTCTATGCTTGCTCGGCTACCCAATCAGCTTGTACTGCTTTGTTTGCATTCTCTAATAACATCACCAATGCATCTCTGCCACGTATACATGACCACTTATAGAATCTACTACTCTAATCGTTGCTTTTTCCGTGGATTTTCTTTTTTACCCTTTATATACTTTGTATATTACTTCTTTATGACAATACCCTTTTTGTCTTTTCTTTCTTAGGTAAGTTGCCCTAAATTCTTGATATAAATACCCCTTGTACATATAGCTGCAACAAGCAGATTATCATTGATACACTGTATATTTTTCCTCTCATAAACATTGTTTGTTTACTCTTATTTTATTTTTATCTTAACCCTTAAGTAAGGCTATGTCATATCGAGCTGTATCATGAGTCTTCAAAAGTTTCATTGGTGTATCATATTCTTTGGAGTTGTTCATAGGTTTTGCTTACTTTTTCATTCATTTTTTTGTCCTTATGCACGTTTCCCCATCACCCTTTCAAGCTTTCAATAAGCTTAGACCCATCCTTACGACCAACCTTGTCTATCCTTAATTACAGTATGTATAATCTTGGTATTAAAGCGGAGGTTTCATTTGGATTATGGAAGTTTGTTTCAAAATCTGTATATACTCTGTTTTAGGTGTGTAAAACAGAGTAATTTTCAATGTTGGTTTAGCTACTGTATTTGCTAGTTTTCAAGCTTCTAGTTTGAAGGAAGTATGTTATGTAAATTGGAGAAACAATGTCAATTGTAACATTGAATTGAGGAGTTTGAAATTTGAATCTTTTAAAGAAAATGTCATACTCGAGTATTAATGTTGGTGCTAGGGATGACAATAATGGTGTTGTCCACCATGGTCGATAATCTCAAGGTATCCTTAGAAGCACTAATGAGAGACTTGATGAGATGGCTAATCTCTTAGTGGACTTAACTCAAGCTGTTCGTGCCTTGGCTTATCAACTTGTTGAAGCTGCGCATAATACCCCACAAGCTGCCTAACTTGCGATAGGTCAGAACCCAGCTTAATAAGTTCAAGGTATTGGAGTTGGCGGACGAGTGAGAAGAAGAATTGACTTAGTAGAAATGGATGACGTTAAGGAAGAAGAGTACAAAGAAGAAGAAGAATGAGCTCGAGCACCCCGAGCATCCGGCCAGTAAAGCTTTAGATTTCGAGCTTCAACAGGTCAAGAAGTACAAATGAATACTTGGATTGGGAGGAGTAGGTGGAACATGTTTTTGACTATTACCAATATGAGGATTATAAGAAAGTGAGGACTGCTGCTATTCAGTTCTCTAGATATTTTGCCATGTGGTGGAAGAATTTCTAGGCTATGACAAGATGAGAAGGATACAAAGAGATTAATACTTGGCTTGAGATAAAGAGAACAGTTAGAAATAGATTTGTGCTAGATACTTATCTACAAGACACATTTACTCAACTTCAAGAGTTGAGACAAAGAAGCTGAACTATTGACGAGTATATTCAAGAGTTCTAAATGCTCATGATTCGCTGTGAAGTGAAGAAACCCTCAGCATGAACAATCTTTAGATTCCTTACTAGGTTGAGAAGTGATATCCGGCATTGTAGAACTCCAACGATTTACTATAATAGATGAGGCCATACAGATTGCTCAACGAGTAGAAAGACAAAGAAGGAGGCAAAGGTTAACTTGACCGTCGACTAACCGACCTGTTTAGTCAAGCTGACCTATTTAGGGAAGCTCCCAAAGTCAGTTGAGTACCAATCTGATTAGATAAAGGGATGTTAGGATTGACTAAAAGGGCCAATTAGAAAGTGACGTGCCGATTTAAACATATGAGAAAGGGCAAGGATTTGGTAGGAAGACGAGCCAGATCAAGTGCTTTAAGTGCTTAGGATTTGGACATATAGCTGCTCAGTGCCTAAATTGAAGGACTATGGTCATTAAGGGAGATGCCTCAAAGCTTAAGGTAGACAGTACTGACGAGGAACCCGAAGAAGAGACTCTTGTCGAGAAAGAGATTGCTTAGGAGAATGAATTGATTGAAGAGGATGTGTTTGCCAAGAACTTGGATCAATTGATCTTGGTTATCTGATGTGCAATGAACTTGAAACCCTCATGTTAAGAGAAGCAAAGAGAGAACTTGTTCCATATCACCTGTAAGGTGAATGATTAGGTGTGTGCTTTCATTGTGGATAGTGATAGTTGTACCAATGTGGCCTTAGTCGATCTAATTACAAAGTTGAAGTTATTGACTGTTGCACATCGAAGGATGTACAAGTTGCATTAGTTAAGTGAGAAGGGAGCACTATATGTCACTCGACAAGTGTTATTGCCGATCACAATCGGAAATTACTCCAATGAGATTCTCTGCAACATGTTGCTTATGTATGCTTTATACGTGTTAGTTAGTCAACCATGGCTATTTGATAGAAGAGTTAACCATGATGGATATAGGAACATGTATGTGTTTGAGAAGGATGGTTGGAAGATTATGCTGAACCCAATGTCGTCGAGTCAAGTTAACAAACTGCAAAAAAAACTTGCTCATGGATTAAAAAAGACTCTGATGATGAGTAGAGCTGAGCTCCGAGAGGCCATTAAAGCCGATGTGCTGAACTTCATATTGGTTAGGTGTCTATTAGAGTTGAAGGAGCTAGGTGAATTGCCCCTGGAAGTAAGAGAGTTGTTAGATGAACATGCTGATTTGTTTTCAAAACAGTTGCTCTAGGGGTTACCCTCTAGTTGAGGTATAGAACATAGCATTGACTTAGTACCTATCATTGCCCTATTGAATAAGCTAGCCTATCGAATGAGTCTTGAATAAGCTTTCGAGCTCTAATGACAAGTTAATGAGCTACTAGAATGAGGGTATGTTAGAGAGAGTCTTAGCCTTTGTGCTATTTTGATACTCTGAGTGTCAAAAAAGGATGATACCTGGCAGACATGTGTTGACAACCGAGCCGGGAATAAGATCCCCATCAAATATAGGTATCCTATCCTTAGGTTGGAAGATATGCTGGATAAATTGAGTGGAGCTAAGATCTTCAGCAAGATTGATTAGAAGTCTGGCTACCATCAAATTCACATGAGGCTCAAAGATGAGTTGAAGACTGCATTCAAAACTCGACATGGACTTTATGAGTGGATGGTTATGCCATTTGGCTTATTGAATGCCCTTAGCACTTTCATGCAACTGATGAACCATGTCCTAAGAAATCTGACAGGAAAGTGTATTGTGGTGTACTTCGACGACATCCTAGTGTGCAATATCGATATGTTGAGTTATTGTGAAAATCCTTGTGCCATATTGAATGTCCTTTGTGCTGAGAGATTATTCGGTAATCTTAAGAAATGTTACTTTTGCTAAGAGGAAGTGGTGTTCTTAAGCCATATAGTAAGTGGAAGAGGCTTACGAGTAGATGATGAAAAGATCTGAGTGATCATTGAGTGGCCGACTCCAACTACTTATGCTGAAGTGAGAAGTTTCTATGGACTAGCATCCTTTTATAAAAGATTTATAAGGAATTTCAACACTTTCGCCGTACCCCATACCGAGATGATAAAGAAGAACACTGACTTTAGATGTGGAGAAAAGGAGGAGAGAAGCTTTGATGAAGTGAAGAAAAGATTGACTTCCCTACTTATATTATCTTTACTTGACTTCGAGAAAGTAGTTGAGTTGGAATGTAACATGTTAGGCATTAGGATAGGTGTTGTCCTAACATAGGAGGGCTGACCAATTGCCTACCAAAATGAAAAGCTCATGGGAACTTAACTGAACTACTGTGTATATGATAAAGAACTTTTAGCACTCATTTAAGCACTCCAAGTATGGCAGCATTATCTACTGCCGAGAGAATTTTTCATCTATATTGACCATAAGTCTTTGAGGCATTTCCAATGTTAAACTAAGTTGTCAAAGTGGTAAGTAAGGTAGGTTAAATTCCTTGAGGGATTTAATTTTGTCATCAAGTATAAGCAAGGAAAGAGCAATGTAGTTGCAGGTGCTCTTTCAAGGAGATATGTACTCTTAACTGAACTGCAGATCAGATTGTTTGGGTTCACGAATATTAAGGAACAGTACTCTGAGGATCTATACTTTAGGCCTATACTTAGGCATTGCACAAATGGAAGGACAGTAGACGAGTATCATATGAAGATGGGTACTTGTTCTGAGGAGGAAAATTGTGTGTGTCGACTTGTTTACTGAGAGAGTTGTCGATTAGGGAAGCTCATAGTGGAGGACTCTCCGGATACTTTGGGGAGAAAAGGATGTATGAGCTGTTGAGTAGGCATTTCTTCTAATTAAGAATGAGGCAAGATGTGCATCAAATTGTTGAGGGCTATGTTACATGTAAGAGGGCTAAGTGTGGAGTCGAGAAAGGGAAAGTAATGCCTTTGCCTGTCTTAATAAGACTATAGACTAAGTTAAGCATGGAATTTGTTCTCGGATTACTATGAACTACTTGAGGTAAAGATTTCGTAATGGTTGTTGTTGATAGATTTAGTAAGATGGCACACTTTGTGCCTTACTTTAAGACTAACGACGCTTTGGTTATTGCTTCTCTTTTCTTATAGGAAATTGTTCAATTACATGGCATATCGAGAAGTATAGTATCAGATAGAGACCTGAAGTTCTTGAGCCATTTCTAGAGAACTTTGTGGCAACGGATGGGGACTAAACTACTATTCAGCACTTGATGTCACCCTTAAACAGATGGCCAAACAGAGGTAGTTAATCGTACTTTGGGATTGCTACTCCGAGCTATAGTAGGCAAGAACTTGGCTAATTGGGGTATCTATTTGCCCGTGATCGAATTTGCTTACAATCAAATAGTATATGACACCACCAAACAAACCCTCTTCGAAGTTGTCTGTGGTTTTAATCCTGAGTTGCTCGTCGATCACACCTTTGCACTTGTATTTGAGTAAGAAGACGCGAGAGCCTGGGCATAATCCCTTCAATACATCTACGACAAAGTTACTCGATAGATTAGCCAAGCCACTAGAAGGATGAAAGAGAAGGCTAAGGGAAAGACAATGGGACAGTTTAGCCTGGAGACTTGTTATGACTGCACTAGAGCAAGGAGAGGTTTTTGAGCAAGAGGATGAACAAGTTGTTTGCATGGGATGAAGGACCTTTTAGAATCCTTCAGAAGATGAACAACAACACTTACAAATTAAAGCTTCCTAAAGATTATGGGGTTTCGGATACTTTCAACATTGTTGACCTCAGTCCATATTATCCTGATAAAGAATTAAGTGAACACCAGTTGGATTTGATCCTAAATCCAAATCAACCTAGAAGAAATGATAGGAATCAAGCTATTTAGTCATTAACTTACAGCCGAGCCCAAGGACTAGAGGAATCGGCGAAGTAAATCCTCTTGCTCTGACTGACTCTTACCAAGGTCAAGTTAGTCCTTGCTAATGATTGACTCTCTACGCCACACCAAATGACTTCCCATCTCTCAGAAATTGTATGCTAACTCGAAGAATGCCCTAATAGTAACTAAACCTCACACACCTACTTAGTCATGATCGAGCTGACTACTTTCTCGGCATTACTCTTGCTGAGAGGCAGAGATAGCTACCCTGGACTAATCTTCAGCTACTCCTGCTCGGATGAGTCCATGCTTGCTCGGCTACTTGATTAGCTTATACTATTTTGTTTACATCCTCTGACAACATCACTAATGCATCTCTGCCATGTGTATAGGACCACCTGTAGAATCTGCTACTCTAATCATTGCTTTTTCCATGAATATTTTTTTTTACCCTTTGTATACTTTATACATTACTTCTTTAGGACAATACTCTTTTTGTTTTTTCTTTTTTAAGTAGGTTGCCCTAAATTATCGGATATAAATACCCTTTATACATGTAGCCACAACAAGCAGATTATCATAAATACACTTGATGTTTTTCCTCTCATAAACATGGTTTGTTTACTCTTATTTCACTATTATCCTAACCCTTAAGCATGGCTAGGTGGCAAGTACCCTCGCTGGATAATCTCATGTGTCATATCGAGCTGTGCGATAAATCCTTCGAAGTTCCATTGGTGCGTCATATCTTTTGGAGCCATTCATGGGTTTTGCTTACTTTTTTATTCATTTTCCATCCCTACGCACATTTCCCCATTACCCTTTCAAGCTTTTAGCAAACTTGGATCTATCCCTACGATTGGCTTCGTCTGTCCTTGTTTATAGTATGCATCACCCACAATGCTTGCTTGAACACCACCAATTTGGCCCCTAAAGCGATCTAAGCTACTAACAGTTGAATAGTCTCCTCTAGAAGAGCAACTCCAACTTTTCCCTAAGCGAAGCGACCTAAGCCACTAACAATTAAGCAATCACTATGGAAGAGCAACCTCAGCTCTTCCTTAAGTAAGATGATCTTAGCTATTAATGGTTAAATAGTCCTTTAAGGGGAATAATACTAAAATCTCCAATTAAGTATGCTAGACATCAAAAACCAAAAATACAAAAAAGAATGAAGTATGAATTCAAGGAAACTACAGGAATTGGTATTTTTATATAATGGTGCATTTGCAAGATTAAGGCTAGCATACCATCTCGATCTATATAGGAATTCTTTATAAGAAAAGAAAACAAGAAATAAGTACAAAGTAAAAGGAAAAGAAGATAGTGGCTCATCACTTCAAATCAGCCAGCTCCGGTAGTTTAGAAAAATCAACCGTATTAATTTGCTCGAAGGGCTGATCTATCATAATTGATGGGTCTTGAGTTGAGGAGTGGGGAGCAGTAGTATCTTTGTTCTAGCTAGTAGGAGGATTGTCCTAGTCTTGGTCTTCTCCTTGGGTATTTATGGGAGTGACCTCTTGGAGGATTGTTGAGTTAGGGAGGATATAAAAGCATCTTGGACAGCTTTGGTAAGAGGCGCAACCATCCCTTTCTTTACCATGGCTTCCCTTCCCTCCTTATGAATTGGACTATTTAGGAAGTCTAGGAAGCTCAAGTTTATGCTAAAATGTTGTTGGAGCACCATCTCTCGGAACCTCCATCTTGCCTCTATTGAGATGTCCTCGTACTCATCAAATCACCGTTGGGTAGTTAGAAATCTCTTTATGGCCTTGTCCTCAGTGGTGGGGTATATGACATCTCCCTTCTTGAGGCTAATGATTAGCTCCTTCATCTCACTAGCCTTAACATAAAGTTCTTTGATCTTCCTCTTTAGCTTACCCTTTTGACTAGCCAGCTCTTGAGAATATTTCTTGGCATTAAAGCATTCATCGACCTTCATAGCTTGCTTAGTTGTCATCTTAGTGACTAACATGCTCAACTCTTGATTACCTCAATTGAGCTCTACCTTGGCCTTCTACTTATCCTCTAATTTCTTAGAGAGCTTGGCCTTTGACTTCCACTCTTTGTTTAGTTGTTGCTTCAGAGTGACAATCTCCCCATTAGCCCCACTTTCAACATCCTTTCACTCCTACCTCTCCATCTCGAGCTCAGCCACCAATTCTGCCTTCTGTACATAAGAATGATGAAGATGTCAATTAGCTATACAAAATTTTTTAAAGTGATGCATGGAAGAAGACTCTACCTCTCAACAATTTGAATTTGTGCTTGACAGCTCACTTCATAAAAGCTTTACCTCTCTTAAAATTTTGTCATAATATAGGAGCCAAAGCATGACCGAACTATTATATTATGCGAATTCAAATGAATAACAAATAGTTAGAAGATAAAAATTTTTAAGAATGTTGTGAAAAAAAGCAACGTAAGGGAATTATAATTCACCTAGTGAGCTTAGGTAGCGAAATGGTCCCCTATCTGAAAGGGTGATTTGCCCTTCTCTTCCATCATTTTCTCTAGGACGACCCAATCAATTAGAGTATAAGACCCCTTTAAGGCTTGCAAGCTAATCTTTTAGAGCCGTAATGTCACGTTGCCAACCCAAAAACTTCCCACCTAGGTTGTTGGAGTTTTCCCTTAACTTACCTAGTAGCAAACTTGATAGCCCCTAAGTACAAGCTAGGGTTCCTGGACTCATATAAGACAATCTTGAATGAGTCCAAAATTGTCCCCCTCTTTCAATGCTTGTTCAACTTTGTTAGGAGGACTTACCTCATCTCGTCAAAGGTAAGGTAGGGGTAATTAGAGGGGAATTGAGACATACTAGATTACCCAAGGACCTCCTTCATCTTCTCCTTTTCTAGATCAAGTACGCTTGCCTCACATGCTTCAGGGGCCTTCCTCTTTTGGCTTACCCCTACATTAGCCTCAGGCCTCTTTCCCCTGCCTTTAGAAGGAGGGGAGAGCATCACTAACTACTACTCCTTAGCAATAGGCTCCCCTTCCCCCACGATGGCAAAGGGCTCGGACACTAGAGGAGGCTTAGATATTGGAGTTGCTATGGTCTCGAGCTTGGAGACTACTAGCTTTAAGGAAAGGGCACCAACTGGGATCCCCTTTAGCAGAACTGGTGGCTTCATCCTACTAGTTTCCCCCCATGCTTGGCTTTAGCTTCATAGCCTTGCCCTTAAGGTCAATAGCTTTCTTTTTAGGCTTTGTTTTGGACTCTTGCTACCTTAGGAGCTCTAGTCCACTAGGTCAGGGTTGCTCCCCAAACCTTGCTAGCTTCTTACCTGTAGAAGGAAACAAATGAAATCAACAAAACATAAACAAATGCAAGTACTTAAAAACTCCTTTGTGACCAACACATGCAAGGAGGAATCCCCATTTCTTAGACGATGATGGATGAAGGATAGCTTCTTGCAAGCCTATGCTGGCACAATGGAGGAATCAATTCACATCAAGGTTGAACCTATACCTCCCAGCCACTTCTTCATCATGGATTTCTCCATACTTGGGGAGAGCTTGGAGATTGGCTTGAAAAAGTATCTTTACATAATTTCCTTAGCATTAATCAGTTGATTATGCCTTAAAGCCATGAAGGGATCAATCTCTCGCGTAGCTTTAGAGCCATTTAAGCTAAGCTTCTTTAAAGCACCAATTTGGTCCACTGTATTTAGAAGTTAGCTTGTTGAGGTAGCTCTACTACGAGGAACTTGTCCTACCAATTCTTTACGAATGAGTTCAGGCCCCTAAACAACTTCCTTTGGTGGTTTTGGAGGTATATTCACCCATTTAGGGTCTTCCATAAATAGAAATAATTAAATAATTTAGGCATGGCCTACACTGCCAAATAGTCACAGAAGGCCTAGAACGCCTTTAATATCCTCCATCCATTGGGAGGAATTGGGGTGGGGCAACATTGATGATAATCGAAAAGCTCCTTTTTGAACTTGATGTAAGGGAGGCACATCCCAAACTCTAGATACTTCTTGAAAATTGCAAAGTGCCTCTCCAATAGCAAAGGCACTCTCTCCTCTAGCCTAAGTAATCATACCACCAAGATAAGAAAATCTCCTACAATATAATTACTTAAGATGTATCTTACAATGGTTGGCTTACTCTTTCTTACCTCATCGCTTGGCCTCTTATCATTTCTAAGCCTATCAAATGAATCAATGGCCTTTAGTAAAACTTTACAAGGGTAAACATCACGTGGAATAGCCCCTTTGAGCTCCGCCCTATCTAACTCCTCTAATGCTCTCCTTGACTCCTCATCTAGTTGTGCTAGCATATGACGAAACCTCTTCGACTGCCATCATTTTTAGAGAGGGGGGTTGGGTGGGGGGGGTGTAAGGGTGGGTTGCTATCAATCCTGGTTGCCTCAGATTTTAAAGGTGTTAGTTCATGTGAATGAGAGTATAACTCACCAAAGTTTGATGCCACTTCTATTTGAAGTTAAATAGTAAAGAAGAAAAGACAAGTAAAGTGTTCAAGCGAAGTTAGAAATGAAAGAGAGAATTTTGCAGTTACAGTAATGGAATGAAAGCTTAAACTTATAGAAAGTGTTTAAGTGACTAAACCTGAGGGTATTTATAAGCTTCAAGCTTAATGAAGCACACTAACGGTTATGGGGATTCGTATAGGTGTAATCCTTATAATGTACTATGATGTGGACACTTGGCAACATTTTTTATTGGATGGCTAAGATGAAATGAAAATGTAGCTGCAATTGTATGTACAACTGCAAAGACATGACGGTTGTCATGTCATACTAATTGTGCCTTGGAAACACATAGAAAGGCTAGAATTTGAAATGGGTAGCTTCTTCAAGAACCCTGATTAAGGCCCCTTTGGCTCCTTTACTTGTTGCAACACATCCTTAGCATGATAGTCAAGACCTTTATGCCCATCACAGAAAGCTCAACTCATTCTAGCTTTACTAATGCAACCTCAACTCTAACAAAGATAAGTGCACAACATCTCCTTAGACCACCTCCTCTATTCAACACTCTCTACTACTTAAGAAGGTTGATCCTCTTACCCTCTACCTTAGCACACGACCCTCTAGGTTCTCAGCTCGACCTAAGATGTGATCAGCTTGGATCGCCTTACGAGCTGTCTCTCCCAGATTGGACTCTTGTTGTACTACGTAGGCTTCTTCCCTTTGGAGTTAGCACATTTCCTCGATACTCTTAGTCACCAAGTTGGCATGAACGCTTCAAATACTACTTAACCATGTGCTTAAGGAACCCATTTACCCATTCTCTCTTCTTGCCACCTCGTTGACAATGAGACTATGCAGGGGTAGGGGGTGTAAGCATTGATAGAACAGTTTGGACATAGGTCCCTTAGGCCTATGCTAACTTCATGAGGCCTGTAGCCTAGCTTGATTTGTTAGCACTAGGCTTGCTATGTTCATAGCTAACCTCAACCTAAGCTCTCCATACAACCTACCTAATTATGAAAGCCCATAATGGCTAGTAGATAGAAGGATAAGGCTTAGAGACTTGATCAATTGCCATGACCCTCTAAATCCGGAGCGTGTTAGACTCTATGCTCCCACCACCTAAGTCTTGCAAACATGTTAAAGTGCTACTCATGCTCCCCTAATCCTTGGCAGCTGTCTACTATAAATACCAATAGATGTCCATACGATAACTTATTTACATACTTTGTGCACTCTTATTGTACTCGAGCCTACTACATTCTTGTTCCTCCTTACACCCATAAGTATTGACTTAAGCATTAAAGTAGCCATGTCGGACAACATCCTGGTGTCCTTCATTATGCTTTGTTTTGTAGGCTCACTTGGTTAGCATAAAGCCCAAATCTAGTTCTGTCTATCGATATAATCTTATTGATGACATATTCCATCTAAGCATCTACTTTTGAAGTATTGGAATCACTCACCCTAATATTACAACATCAAAACCAAATTGAATGAACCTAATTACAACAAAAGAACAAATGTTTGGCTGACTTATCATTTTATAGATAAAACACTAGGTACTTAATTTGATTTTCCTACAAAAGATATTTAAATTTGTAATGCCCTTAGACTTAAGAATGCTACTAGCCACCATGTGCCCTTAATATCCATTGATACGTTAAGCATAAACAACAACCTATCATCTTCAAAAACATTAAATAACTCCATTGACACTCATGAAAGATAATCAATCTCCAAACAACAATAGTCTCATCATGTACTTTCATCTCATAATGGTTGCAATATAAAAATATTAACTCTCCTAAAGTCTTATGGTAAATAAATAAAGTAAATAACATAAACAAATCTCCAAGAACAATGAGTTTTTTCTTTGGGACATAAAAGTCTAAATCTCATCATCATAGTAATGATAGACTTAATTTCCTATATCTTCATCTTAATAATAGTACTATGGATCCCCATTCTCGTCATAACCTACCTACTTAGCTAACTCTCTTGCATCTAAAAAAGGAAAAAGGAGTAAGCCTAAACCTAATACACGAAACACACAAACACAGGCAATGATAAGCTTAACATACATGTAAATGCTGTAATGTAACATACTAATTTCAACAACAAATTATTATCTCTTAATTAGCTTGCAAACATCATAGTTATGATTATTCACAACTAACCTTAATTTAGAGTGTCCCATGACTCCTTATACGAAACTTACATTAGGACACCAGCATTGCAGCCGCTATTTAAGTAGGTATTGGGACATTAGTATTACGATCCTTAGACACCACCTAACCTAATTGGTATCGGGATACTAGTACTACGACCCTCAAACACCAACATTACTTTCCTTAGATCATTTATAAGAGTGATTCCACTAGAGATGGTGTCACTCAAAGATCATCAAGGTGTCACCTTAAGGATACCGGTTCTATAATCCTCTAAGTTTGGCCAAGCACATCTAACACATAATTTAATGGCTCGAATATTTATTAGTCTAGTTATATATACTAACCTACGCAAGCATGTTCAATAAGTGAAGGAAACATATACCTAGATCCTAAACAGTGAATACAGGGATATCAAAACTGGAAGTATAAACAAAATGTTCTATACCTAAATTAAAGAATGCAAATCACAACCTATCTTATAATCCATAAAATTGACAACTTATGTTGTTTCTTTAAGCTTAAAGGATCATTCAATTTGTATGGTGATTAACTTAACTAATTTATATGTTATACTTGGTCTGTTAGGCATTGTGGATTATTATACTAACAGTTTAAGGTTTAAGGGTAGATGAAATAACTTTTAGAAGCCAAAAAGATCAAGAAGATGAAGTATACAGCTTACCTAGGATGAGTACGGGTATGCACTAACTTGTGGTGGGAAGCATGGCTTCCTTTCTATACTAGCATGGGTTGCTCCTAGTCATGCTCTTCAACATGCCCATTAACATAGCCATGCTATAGCCATGCTCCCCTGTTTCAGAAACTACTCTCTTCCTTTTGATTTAGCCTTTCTCGAATCACCTCTAATCTTCCCTTTAGTGTCCTTAAGGCCTTAAAACATCATTTTTTTTTTTTTTGCTGAATCCAAGAGTCCTTAAACTTTGGAAAATATTGAGGTGTGTTTTCCCAAAACATCAAGCACCAAGAAAAGATGGAATATGTACCTTAGTTATTAGTTCCTTACGACAACCACACTTTACTTTCGATTTTAGATCCAACTGTAAATCAACATTACAAACAACTTCAAAAATCATTATCCGTTCACGATTTGTATTCTTTTTGTAGGGTAAATGCACTTATCAGTTTGAGACATTCTTGATTTTATCTCCACAACTTCTGCCATTTCATAATCGTACCTTATCGCTAAACTATTGCATAAACTAAGTCAAGACGGTGTTTTCCCTTATTTACTCAAGTTAAAACATGAAAATACCCTTACTTATGTTATGTTTGCCTTAGGGTTTTTAGAAGAGAGGTTGCATACAAAATACCATTTAAAAAATGAGCTCTAAGGATTTTATATCCTGAGAGTAAATTTCTTGTTTTACTCCTTTAATTATATCCTTATTATTTTCCTTACCATTCCTATAATTATACTACTTTTATTATTATTATTTTATTTTCCCTTTGTTTTATTATAGGTTTTATAGGTGCCTTGTCCCAAAACATTAGACACCAACAAAAGATGGAATATGTACCTTAGTTATTAGTTCCTTACGACAACTACAATTTACTCTTGATTTTAGATTTGGCTGCAAATCTACATTACAAAAAACTCCAAAAATCATTGTCCATTCACGATTTGTATTCTTTTCATAGGGTAAATGCACTAACCAATTTAAGGTATTCTTAATTCTATCTCTACAACTCTACCTTTTCACAATTGCACCTAATTGCAAAACTATTGTATAAACTAAGTTAAGATACTGTTTTCCTTGATTGACTCAAGCCAAAACACGAAAATACCTTGCCTATGTTACACGTGCCTTAGGGTTTTTAGGGGAGAGGTTACATACAAAATATCATGTCAAAAATAAGCCTTAAGTCAAAAGTAGGGCTTTTATAACTTGAGAGTGAATTTCCCATTTTCCCCCTTTAATTATATTCTTATTATTTTCCTTGCCATTGCTATAGTTAAACTAATTTTATTAGTATTATTGTTATGTCTTAAACTAAGGAGTCATAACAACTTCGCCATATAAACCAACATATACTAGTTGCCTTAACCACTAACGTAAGTATAGCCTACATAAGGCATTTATCACTCATTGCTTGAAAGTATCTCATTTAGTACTTGGTAAGAATCAACCAGTGGTATAACTTTTCAAAATAGCTATTGAAAATAGTTTTTATAGCTAAAATTTTGAGGAAACATCAGGCTTTACAAATTGTAAGAAGGATGAAACCTTGAATTTCATAAAAATTTTAAGAACTATGTTGTTATGAAAAGATAAAGTGTTTACTAAAATTTTACTAAAATCTACAGGTTTGCAGAGCATGGAATAAATCTAATTAGTAGAAAATTGGGGGTCACCTAAGGAGAGCTTATTAGTTTTCCAAGAGGTTAATAAAATAGATAAACCAAATAGAAATCTAATTAGGTAGTCTTGAATCTCACTTCTCTACCCTGTTCTCTAATCTTCCAGAACTTGAAATAGTACTGGTGAATTTACTAGAAACCTACAAAACAATTATAGGAGAATGAACAATAACTTGCTTATTAAGTAGACAAAGAGAATAGAACATATTTGACATAAAGCAACCAGGGTTATAAAGGTTGTTTAGTTAGATGCAATACATGATCAGGCAAATGCTATTGTATGACGTTGATTAGTCATCATAAGAACAGAGAAATTGCGCCTGCTCTAATCCATGCAATTTGCAAATCAGAACCAAACCAAGGCTTATGTAATGAAGAAATATGCTTCGCTCAAGACTACCTTCGAACTGCAGTCCTTAACCTTATCTCGACCTCCTCTCCTGTCACTTAGTTTAACTAAGGGTAAGGAATGGATCATTTTTGCTATCTTCATCAAAGGATCCATGTTTGGCTTGATAAACTTAGTCATTTCCCTAGTGGGTTGTGATGTAAGTCAGGTTAGTAGTTAAGTCGAGTTGGTATTAGATTACTTTTTAGGTAGTCAAGCAATTTCAAACAATCCAAAGTAAGTAATACATAAATCCAACACTCAAAATAGCACAACCATATTCAAGTACATACGCTGCATATGCACAGGCAACTAACTTATAATCACAAACAAAACATATACTAAGGTCTCTAAGTATTCTTAAAAATACTTCAAAGTGTGGTAAAACACTATTCTTACTTACCTGGATACTGATGCTTATTATCTTCATGTGTTGTTCTCATTTTTCTTTATTATCCCTAAAATTTAACATGATATCTTTAGTTTATGTCCAATATATAACATATATGTTCATTGTGGACATTTAAGTATATTCTCAATTGTGTTAGGTAAGTTTTTCTAATGTGTTTATTAAATATTAGTTAAATAAGGTACATTCTGACCAAGGTTCTAACTTGGAACAAGTTTCTGCTTAGTAGTTTTTTTATCTAGGTTTTGACTTTAGTAAATTCTTAGAAGTTATAGGAAGGTAACTTTTTGATCTACTCTCCAACTCTTAATAATCCAATATTCATTACCAACCATCTTCTAATTTCTACCTGCTCTTACATTGAGAGTCTTCCATCACATTACTTTCTAATTGAGTTTCTCACTTAGGTTTTGACCTAGCCTTGTAGTATAGGCTATTTTCTAAGTAGCTTTTAATTCATGCTCTAACTTTGATAAAGGTATGGAATTTATATACAAATCATTGGCTGATCTACAACTCTTGGTGTGGTCAAGGATATCCAATACTAGACAATATTCTGACCTACTTTCTGATGAAGTTTCTAACACTCAATCCAAAGTTAAATTCTTATTTAGGAAGTTTTCGATTTACCGTTTGTCTTAAGAAATAGGCTAGAGTCCAAATATAAGCTACTTTTTGGTGCAGATACCATTTTCTTAGTATATTCAACATATTCACACTAAATCACATTCTAACTTACTTTCTGACACAATTTTTGACCTTATTACTACTAGTACATCTAATTACTTCATATATAATTCAACTTACCTTAAGTTCCAAAGTCTCAATAAACCTACAAATGCATAAAACAGGAATTTAGTACTACCATCACATATACACTTTTCTCTTACATCTTCACTTAATACAACTCATTGAAACTTTCATAATTGAGCTCCTAAACTACCAAATACCTACCTAAAATTGAAAATCAACGTCTTAAAGCTCTTAATCACTCACTTATAGTTATTGCATGTTGGCCAATATAGATTGAAGCATGATTTTACAAAAAACCAACTTAACTCTTTTAGAAAAACCAACTTCTAATGCACTATTTTGAGAAAAACAAATTTTCCCCAAAATTCGACTACCAAAATTTGAAAATCTAACCACATAGCATCAAAATTCAACATCTTAGGAAAATAATCACAAAATTTCAAATCGAAACTATATGAATTGATCTTTCAAAAACCAAATAGAAAATTGTTGTGTAGGATGTTTTTCTTAAGGACCTTATATCTACACTCAAAATTTTGAAAATCTGTTTAAAGATTTAAATTCCTCATACAAAAATACTTAAGAAAACTAAATTTAAAAATTTTTAGAGTTTGTTTACTATTTTTCCCTAATTTTTGAGAAAATTAGAGATAAGTAGTGACTCACTGGAACCCGATACTCTGCCTACCGTAAAGAGAGATGGGGTCATCAGCTAGGCTAGGTATTGACCACTCCTTTAGGTGGAGTCCTAGCTTTACTTCCAGATGATCATCGTCCTTGGGTACACGTAAAACTCCCAATTTGCATACTATTTTTCCAATTTTTGATTCTTTACTCTCTCTCTCTCTACAATTTTTCACTTCCTAAATTTTTCTTAAACTTGCAAATGCATAAAATTTATCCAGAAAGCTAGTGGTATTTTTTTTATAGCTGACTTTGTGGTGTTTTGGATTTTTCCACCCTTCCTCAACATGTGTAAAGGTAGATTTTTAGGTGTTAATAAAGTGGATTCCCTTTCCCCATGTGTTCCTAAGCTTTACCATGCTAACAAACATGTTTCTAGATGTCTTAAGATTTTTTTTATAATTTTTCTATATTTTTCTTTGTTTTTGTGGTAATTATTTACTCATTTTTGAGTATTTTTTACAATTACAGGTACATATATTTATATAATAATTATACCCAATGTGTATACATATCTTTTATACATTATTTTATGTACAATATTAATTATATTACTCCTATAATTTATCTATAGGAGATCATTAATTTTTGAGACTTAATTCATGCATTACCGTTAATATAATAATATAGTAAATTATTACCATTTTAGCAATATTTTTAACATTTCATTATATTTTCAAATTTTAAGTCTACGAAAAATTCTCGACTAATATCACGAAATTCCTCGTAAATTTCTAACCTAATTAAGTTACCTTTTTGAACGCCTTAAATCAACTACTGAACTTAATCGTACCAGTACGGGTCTCTCAATTATCATTTTATTTTTTCTTTGTTTTATTACAGGTTTTACAAAATTAGTGGCTAATGTGTTTGTAAGTACTTTCTAAAGATGATGTGTTTGTTTATGTATGCAATTAAGGCTCAAAATTAATTTCTACACTCTTTTATTGATTACGTATGATGAAGATGTTTTAAAACTTAAATTCTAAATTTTAATCCACAATATGTGATTAACAGGATTTAATTGAACATAACCTAACTTTTCTCATTTGGCTAAACTAGCCAATTTTCACAACTACTTGAATGGATGGCAATGCTTCTTATAGCATTCATCTCCATCTTCACTTAAGAGGAATTAAGTGCTTGAAAATTCCATGTTAGCAATTCAAAATGTATAATCTCCTCACTTTTCATCACTTAGAAATGACTATAAGACAACCACTTGAATGGATGGGAACCCTTCTTATACAATTCATCTCCTTCTTTACTTAAGAGGTGATTAACTACTTGGAAATTCCATGTCAAAATTCAAAACATTCATCACTTGTTAACAACCATCAATAAGTTTGTGGTTAATTTGTAACCAAGTAAGGGTGAAATCTAGGGATTAGACCATATGCTTACCTACCCCTTTTCACATTTGCCACAAAAGTTCAATGGAGATGGCTTCTTTCCCTTTTGTATGCTTTGTCAAGTCTGAGAAGATCTTCTTCCCTTTCTTGAATTTATAAAGTTATCATTGCAAAATATAAGCTTTTTGAAAGTCTTACCTATGCATTGAGTTATTTCAAATTCTATAAGCCAATTTTCCAAGAAGCGATTTGTTGAAAGTTTAAAGGTCTTTGGAACTTAAACCTCCTTCATTCTTACATCTGGTTAAGGATTTTTAATTTTTCTAATGAATTTTATTTCCTCTATTTGATTCTCCCCACACTAGTATGTAAGGATTGCATATGCTACAACTTTCAATATTATCTTCTTCCCACTCGTAGATAAAAAGTTCCCCTTCCATCCTTATAGTTTTAAAACAATTGAATCTTGAAAACTCTAGTACCTTATAAGTAATACCCTATATAAAATGTAGTCCCATATGAAATATGAGAGAGAATTAGTATTAGTTTATGAAGAAAATGCAATGAATATCACATCAATACTAGTTAAAAACTTTTCAACTAAATGGTTCATAGTTGTTAAAATCGTAATTCTATTATTATTTTGAATATATAAAATTAGTTGAATCATATAGGATTGTATATTGAAATTCATAATCTAAAAAAAAAAAGTATGCAATGAAACATTTTTACAACCATTTTAACTAAGAAAAACACCATAAAATCATAAACTCATAAAATTATATTGTTAACTCACGAGTTTAACAACCATGAATGGTTGAAAAAGACAAATTAATATTTATTGTGTTAGCTATTAACTACGTTTAGCTTAGGGTATTACAAAAGGTATCAAAGTTAGCTAACCCCCTATTTTAAAATGGTTGATTCAAGGATGAACTAGGCAAAAGTTAATGGGCTTGATTTAAAGACAAAAGTCCAAGGAGGGTATGTAGTGTTACTAGGTTGTGATTATTGGCATACTTCTAAAATGACTTATAGGTTGAGGGTGGTAAGAGTGAACTGAATCACATACTAAAAATGGGGAAAAACTCGACTAATGATAAGATTTCGCTATGAGGACATTGTATGTTTAAATGTTTAAGGGAAAGACATTATGATACTCATGTGAAATGTAGTTTCACCTGAACTATAAGAGATAACTAGTATTGGTTCATAAGGCTGAGGTAGTGATACTATATTAACATTTGTTAGAAACTCTTCAGTTAAGTAGTTGAAAAGGACCAATTATTGTTTCTTAACTTAATTATTAGTTAGTTTTGGTTTAGGTTGTTACATTACATTAGAAATCCCCTTAAGAGAGGGAAAGCCTAAATAATTTCCTATTTTATTATGAGGATCAATATCTAAATTTTGGCAATAGTCCATTTTGACATCCTTATTAATTGAGTTACTAAAGATTAAGGAAGATTTTTGGAAATTCTCCAATTGTCTAAAAGAAAAGAAATTATCTTTTAAGATATGTTTAAGCTCTAAAAGAATTTCTTTTATAGTTTTTTAGGGGGGAAAAAAACCTTACAATGATATGGAGAATTCCCTTATCTTATACATTTAGTGAGATGAGAATAATCTATACTTTTATCATATAAAAGTAAGTTATAAGGGATTGATGTGATACAATTCATCAATCATGCAATCCATTTTTATGAAAATTTCGTTTTCAATAGTATTTTCCCTAAATTTTACCATCCTACTTTATCATAAGTCTTTACCATGTCTACTTTTATAACACAAAAATAAACATTTCAATTCTTTTAAGTTTTAGGTAATGGAAATAAACTTTATAAACAATTATCATATTGTCTTAGATTAACTAACTTGAGACAAAGTCGCTTTGGAAAATGGAAACTATTATACTTAAGAAAGGTTGCAATTTATTAGACAAAACTTTAGCAATAATTTAATATATAGAGTTATACAAACTTATAAGCTGTAACTACGATCCTCATAAGATGAAAGAGAGTTTGGAATGAGAACTAATTTTGTAACAATTTGTTAGTAGTCCATCTTAACCATAAGCATCCATGTTCAAGCTTGGCCTATTAAGCACATTTGAATATGGAAGAAGGTAGGAATTACAATCGTCAATGTAGCAATTGCTCACATCCACAATTCCCTATCCAATACTCGCTTTATGATAGCTAAAGATTTAGAGAATTAAGGGAGTTATGGGTGTTGAGTCTGAATTTTTCTCGGTTTGTATTAATTTCTTAACCCATTTAGTATTAAACTATAACTCATTTAATACCAACCCTTAACTAAGAGTTAAGAAAAAAACTTGGTTTTCTTTTAATTTTGAAAATTGTTCGAAGTCGCAATCAATTGGAGTCATAAAAAAGAGTTTAGTTATAATTAGTTGGGTAAATTGATTATAATTTAATTACTGGTCTTTTAATAAAACCAATTTTCGAAAAGGTTTTGAAACTATAGATTTTGGATTTTGGGGCTACCTTATTAAATCCTAATCAAATACCACTTTTATCTTTTCGAAATTAAGTTTATTTTTCAAATTACCTTTTTTTAACTAATTCCAAATTTACAATTAAAACTAATTCTATTTGCATAAACAAAGATAACAAATCAAAATTATTTACAAAAGGGAGAAAATATTTCCCTATTTTAAGTATTTTAAGTGTGTTGATTGATTTTAATTTGAGAAAACAATCAAGTTTACGTTTTTTTATCAATTTGGTGAATTTTGGGATCAAGGAAAATCTTGCAAAAGAGAATGAAATGCTTGGCATTAGGGCCAGTCTGGTACAACCACTCCGATGTCTAAGCTAGTAGGGTGACTTTGTATAAAAAGTATACGAGTAAAAGTATTAGAGAGATCTTATGGAGTTTCTTTCCTACATTTATAGCTAGCCATAATGTCTAAGGCAATTGTTGGAGTAATTGTTAAGACACGTGGAAGCTTCTTAATTTGACATCTCTCATGATATGTAAGGAGAGCAGGCGGTTATATAATATAACTGTACTTATGATAACTGTTCACACCATGGGCTTGAATTTAAACCAGGAATAGATTTAAGCTACTTAGCATAAATGCTATGTGTCATCTTTCTAGAGGTATGTTGAGAGATTCAAATATTTGATTTATCGGTGGCCGAAGGAATGAATATGTTAGATGAGCAAAAATCGACTATCAACATTTGCCCTCTAACTCCCTATGTTCGAGTAGTCAATGAAGGGAGTAACATTTATATATTACACTAGAGGCCAAGTGGAGGACTGATTCATTGGATTGATGCTGAGTAAGATGAGAAGTGGGATGGATCATATCCCAGTTGAAAGGTCGCAATTTCTAAACTCGTGCCCATTCAAGAAACCAAGAAATTGGAGGCATGACATTTGTTGCATAGGTCATCATTTTGTTACAGGCCTAATAATTGTCAGAAAGTTGTCAACCGTCAGATTTCTATCACAAAACATGTGTCAGCAATCCGCGCCATTACCAAATTAGTGCATCATTTCTGTTAAAAGTAGAATTGTAGTTACAAGGATAGATCGTCTATATATAAGGTACTATTCACAATCAGATTTTATTTCTCTAGTTGCATCTTAAACTTTCATTTGTTTTTTCATCTTCAACCTCACATTCTTCGACTTGTGTTATTTCTATTCGTACAACCATTCAGGTATGGTTCGCAACGTTGCTTGTCGACTTGTCTTATCCGATTCCGAGATAATGGAAACTAAGGCTATTTTTACCCCCCAAATAAGGAGTGAGGCGACATGTTCTTCGGGTAGTTCAACCGATAATATGGAGGTAAGGTGGGATAAACTTACTTAGATTAACAAGCTTCCTATAGATAATTATCCCGAGGATAAGGAAAGGAGGTCCTTAGCTAGATATCTATACAACACAATAGCTTATTCTCGTGACTCTTTGGATGGAACTGCTAGTTCCATCGATAGAGTTCTTGTCACAAAATACAACCAGTATTGGTGAGACCTTCCCAGAACATGGAACATGAGGAGGCCAAGAGATAGGGAAAGGGTATGTTTCCCAAGAGAGCACAAGTTCCATATATACTTGAAATATTTGGATATTAGGTTACGCTTCTCTTTTTCGACTATTGTTAAGGGCTTTTTCAACTACTTCAGAGTTATGCTGAGTATGTTCTCAACTAACACATATCGACTTCTAGCGGCTTTTGAGATAGTCTGTGAAGAAGTTGAAGTCAAGGCTACGCCTTAGTTATTTTGGTTCTCCTTCATTATTCTAAGGCGGGTGGTACTTTGCTATTATGAGGCATGTGCATAAGTTCATGGACGGGTTAGAATCGAAGATTCACAAGTGGCATGACAAATTCGTATCAATAGTGTCTGATGAGGACTTGGACTTCTAAACCCAATGGATTGAGCTGATACATACAAAAGATATGTTCTTTTGGGACATCGAGAGAATTATACAGCGTTATGAAAATGGAGACCCAATCTTTTCTGAAAAAGAAGGTAAGTTAATGAGTTACCGCCATGTTGAGTATAGTCACAAGAGGAAAGCCGTTCTCGAGACTTGGGGAGAGAATAGTGGCCTTCGAGCCTTGCTCAGTACAAAAAATGTAAGTTCATCTTTTTCCTATGTTTATATTAATTCGTTTATTTGTATCGCAAATATGGGTGCTAGTAAGGTGAATCCAACAAAGCTATTAGCTCAGGCTAAGGCCAAAAAATCCAAGGCTAATAGGAGAGCGACTACCTCAACAGCTACCACTTGACCTACTGTCGCAAAGAAACCAGCAAAGGAGGTTGTAGCGAAGTAAACAGCTGTACAAAAGACCTCTCGTCTTACCGAGAGGAGGAAGGAGAGTGAGAAGACACTACCTAGTAGGGTTCATTCTGAAGAGCCTCCGATCGAGATTATTCAAACTTTTGTTGAGTCGAGGGATGTCTTGGTGAGGAGGATCAAATAGTCACTACCGCAGAAGGATCGTTATTGGCAATTGAGGCGGCGCTGAATGCTGATAAAAGACCAAGGAAGGAACTAGCCGACTAACCACCTACTAAGAAAGTTAGGGGCTTGGACGAAAGGGCGAAGGAGGCAATGTGATTGAAAGCTCTTTGTATCAGTAGTGCCAAATTCATTCCTAATAATGAGGTCAGCGAGTACTTCATCCCTTGACCAAATTTTGGATATTAACTTAGCCCTAGGAGACAAGATGAAATCTTTAGCTCCGATAGAAGGAATTATGCTTCCGAAAGACAAAGATATCGCCAAGAAAGATGTTAACAGGGTCAATGGTTGCAATAAGGCCCATATTGTGGCCAAATTATATGATGTGAGCATCCATAAATATCGCTTTTAATATTGAAGTCATTCGGGTTATTAACATATTTCCTTTTCCAGATGAGCAGTCACATTCTGATAGCTTTGGATGAGGCTGACAAAAAAGGCAAAGAAGGTAATATCTTAAGTTGTATCCATGTGTTATGCCTAATCATTCCTAATTGTGTTAAATGGATTTGCTATAGAAAGTTGAGAATGCATAAAATGCATCGAAAGCCTAAATTGTTGCTACCGAGAATGCGAGGATAAAGGTAGAGATGGAGGTGAGAGAACTCTAAGAAGAACTTGCTGTCGAGAAGTTGGCACATGACCTCGCTGTTGATGAAATCTCTATCTTGATTGCTAAAATGGAAGAGAAGTACAAAAAGTCTAAAGGCCTAAAAGAGGAGCTATAGAAGAAGAAAGAAGAATGCTGGGGCTTAGGCCAAACTATTTGCACAATGAGTGAAGATGAAGATAAGATCATGATATAGATAGAGGAGTTGGAGACTAACAACTTGAAGTTATAGAGCCGTATGGCTTAGTTGGAAGAGACTATGAGGAGAGGACCATCTTGAAGAGGTTCTTGATATAGTCACACTCAATTGGCAATACGAGAGACTTCTATAGAAGAAGTCGTTGGAGGGGGTCTAAGTGACAAGAGAAGAGATCTTGAAGCTTCATCCTGATTATGACCTCTCTTGTCTTGACTTTGCTGACGTCAATGACAAAGTTAATAGTGCCGACAAAGATGAAGGCAATGAGACAGGTGCCGAGAGTATGAATCATGGTGATAATGAAGCTTATGCCGAGGAAGTTGCCCGCCCTACAGATGGTGCCAAATGTTGTTGGTGAATTTTAGGATCAAGAAAAATCCTATAAAAGAGAATGAAATGCTTGGTATTGAGGCCAGTATGGTGTGGCTACTCCGATGCCTAAGTTAGTAGGGTGACTTTGTATAAAAAGTATATGAGTAAAGTGTTAAAGAGATCTTATAAAGTTTCTTTCTCATATTTATAGCTGGTCGTAATGTCTAAGGCAGTTGTCAGAGTAACTGTTAAGACATGCGGAAGCTTCTTGATTTGACACCTCTCATGATATGTAGGGAAAGCAGGCGGTTATGTACTATAACCGTGCTTATGATAACTATTCGTGCCATGGACTTGAATTCAAACTAGGAATGGATTTAAGCTACTTGGCATAAATGCCGTGTGTTATCTTTCCAAAGGTATGTCAAGAGATTCAAATATTCCGCTTATCGGTAGTTGAATGAAAGAATATGTTAATTGAGCGAAAACCGACTATCAACAAGTACAATTTTATGAGAAATTCTAAAGGGTCTTAATTTGAGCATCTTATCTTTGGAAAATCTTAGAAAGCCCTGACTTTGAAAAGGATTTGTTAATTTTTATTCTCGAAATCAAGTTTTTCTAAGTGATTCAAATCTTTTATTCTTATTTTTCTTTTATTATTATTTTTTTTTTACTTTTTATCATTTTAGATTGAAAAATAAAAATAAAAATAAAAGAGCTTTCTTTTCTTTTTTTTTTCTTTCATTTTTCCTTTTTTTTCTTCTTTTTCTTAGATTTTTTTTCTTATGAATTACAATATTTTCAATAAGAAAATAAAGAAGGAAAAGAAAAGAAACTACATGAAATACATTTAAAGATAAGAAAGGCCCAGATGAGACTTACAATATGGGTTAGGTTGGAGCGAATCTAGGTTGTAGGGTCCAATTCGGGTCAAACAACCTAGCCACAATAGAGAAGGAAGTAGCGATGTTAAGGGGTTATTCTAGTCAATTCACTTACCAAAATGAACGGGAGAAGGCATTTTTGTGAGTTTCTAATTAGACTTGGTAGGGTTAGGAGAAGCATCGTGGCCTGTGGTAGCTATTTAGGTAGTGGTTAAATTTGGGTAGGTAGAGTTAAAGAGAGAAAGTATCGTGTGTCATTGACTGGTGGTAGTTTGTGTAAAAAGGTAATCAAGGTTGGGGTTTAAGATGGTGGAAAATGCTGTAGTATGGGTGGTTTTCGCACGGGTAAGCAGTGGTGGTGGTGGATAAAGCACCACCGTGCAGTTATAGAGAGAAGGAGCTTACACAACCCACTATAATGGTCATTGAAGTTTGAAAGAGGGTTAAGCTAGTGTTTAGGGATATGATGAATCTAGCTGTGACAATGGTTTTGCATGATTTAATGGCTAAGGTGGTGTTTCGAAAGTGGTAGGTGGCGACAGTTAGGGTTTGAGTATGTGGTGATGGTAGTCGTGATAGGGGGCACGACAAATGGGGATTGTCAAGTTTGTGAGCTTAAGGCCTGAGGTCTTTGTTGGTAGTGCTAATTTAGGTTGATAAGTTCCAAGCTTATACCAACATGTAAAGAGAGAGAGAAAGGGAAAACTTGTGCTTTAGAGAGAAAGTAGATGGGAGATTGTATTTGAGAGCTCAAAAGTGAGAGATTATCCTTCTAAAGAGTGTGAGAGTGTTTATTTATACTCATTGCGACCTAAACAATCATAGAAACAAGCTTTAATGGGTGAATCGACAATAATGGAGCATCTCAGATTTCATGTTTCTTTTCCAATTTTCAAAGCCAATTTGGATGAGTAAATGAATGAATCAAATCAAGTTTCTTGTCTTAATTCATAGTATCCTACACGTGCTTCATGATTTCACCATTAATTTGATGAAATTGTGAAGAAAAATGGACTAAAAATGCTCTTCAAGTGAGCTATTCGAGAATGAAAGTACAAGAAAAGGAGTGAAATGCCAAGAATGGGATGGAAAGTGAGCATCAACCAATGATAAGCTGACATGTGGCATAAGGGGGAGAAAAAAAGAAAAAGATGCTTAGCGTTGTGCATGTTTTCTTTCCATTCAGCTATTGACCTATACCTTGTCCATATATACAATGATGTCGTTGCATATATGGACAAGATCGACCTTAGCTAGATTTAAATTTAAACATAGGCCTAAAATTCCTCTTTTTCTTTAAGACCCAAATAGTATACTAAAGCTATTTTAAATTTTCTTATTGTATTTTAAATTATCTACTTCTTTCTTCTTCTTCTTCTTTTTTTTTTGTTTTTCCAAATTTTTTATTTTTTTTTATTTTTCTAAATTTTTTATTTTTTTAATACTTTTGCTAAGTTTTCTATTTTTTTTGTGTTTTTCTAAATTTTCTATTTATTGTACTTTTTTCTAAATTTTCTATTTTTGGTATTTTTCTATGTTTTCTAATTTTTTTTTTGGTATTTTTCTAAATTAAGACCCCTTTTTCCTATTCTAAAAAAAAAAAGGCTTTAAAAATACAAGGGTAAAAAATGGGTTTTTTATAACTACCTCTCTTTGTAGTTAAGTTTGAATAAAATTTTATTACAAAAATAAAATAAGACATCATTTTTACTTTAATGATAAATTTACCCTAAGCAGCGCTACAAATAGCTAGTTAGCCTAAGTCCAATTCATTGGGGATTTGTTGAAAGATGTAAGATGGTGTTTTAGGAGCTAATTGTAATATTAGAGTAAGTTTTAGAAGGGTTTAGTGCCTTAGGAGCTAGTTAGAAAAAATGGTTTGAAACTCAGTCATAGTCCTCTCACCTGACTAACCTAGGTAAATGGGTAAAGTGCTCCTAGATTTGGTTAAGACCTTAGATGAGAACCTGGTTGTGCCTCTATGAGATGACTAACCTAGGTGAACAGGTAAAGTACTCTTTGAGCTTGCTAAGACCCTAAATGAGAACCTAGAACTTAGTCGTGCTCCTTTAAGCTAACTAACCTAAGCGAACGGATAAAGTGCTCTTTGAGCTGGCTATAACCCTAAATGAGAACCTGATTGTATCCCTTTAAGCTGACTAACCTAAGTAAATGGGCAAAGAGCACTTTATCCGTTCGCTTAAGCGCTCCTTGGGCAAAGCGCTCCTTAAGCAAGCTAAAACCTTAAATGACAAATTGAAACCTTGTCATACCCCTTTAAGCTGACTAACCTAGATGAGCAGGTAAAGTACTCTTTGAGCTAGCTGAGACCCTAAATGATAAATTGAAACCTGGTCATGTTTTTCTGAGTTGACTAACCTAGGCAAACGAGCAAAGTGCTCCTCAAGATAGCTAAGACCCTAAAGAGATTGAGACGAGACAACATTCCTTGAGCTAGCAAGAACCTTAAAAAGAGATTCGAGACCGGACAACACTCCTTAAGTTGGTTAGACCCCTAAAAAGATGAATTGATAGGACAATACTCCTTAAGCTAGCTAGAACCCTAAAGGATGATTTGACTAGACTACGCTGCTTGAGTTGGCTAAAACCCTAAAAAGAGTTAACACGGGACAATGCTCCATGAGCTTGCTAGAACCTAAAAAGATTTAAGACGGGATAACGCTCCTTAAGTTGACTAGAACCCCAAAAAGATTTGAGATGGGCAAGTGCTTCTTAAGATGATTAAAACCCTAAAAGATGGTTTGAAAGGACAATGCTCCTTGAACTAGTTAGAACCCTAAAAAGATTTGAGATGACCAAGCTCCTCTTGAGTTGACTAGAACCCTAAAAGATGATTTGATGGGACAACGTTCTTTGAACTAGCTAGAACCTTGAAAGGATTAAGAGACGGGTAAGCACTCCTTGAATTGGTTAGAACCCTAAAAGATGATTTAATGGGATAACGTTTCTTGAGCTGACTAGAACCCTAAAAAGATTTGAGATAAGCTAGTGCTCCTCAAGCTAGCTAAAACCTTAAAAGATGATTTGACAGGATAACACTCCTTGAGCTAACTAGAACCCCAAAAAGATAAAATGGGACAATGCTCTTTGAGCTGGTTAGAACCCTAAAATGATTTGAGACTGGCAAATGCTTCTTAGGCTAGCTAGAACCTTAAAAGATAATTCGAGTCATCATGTTATTGAGCCTGAATTTTTTCTTATTTATATTATTTTTTAACCCGATTAGTATTAAACCTTAACTCGTTTAATATCAACCATTAACTAAGAGTTAAGAAAAAAAAATGGTTTTCTTTTAATTTTGAAAACTATTTAGAGACACCACTCAACCGACGTCGGGAAACAGAGTTAAATTGTAATCAATTAAATGTATTGGTTATAAACTTAGTTACCGATCTTTCAATAAAACCAATTTTTGAAAAGGTTTTGAAACTAGAGATTTTGGACTCGTGGGCTACCCTATTAAACCCTGATCGAGTACCACTTTTATCTTTTAGAAATTAAGTTTATTTTTCAAATTACCCCTTTTTAACTAATTGAAAATTTATAATTAAAACTAATTCTATTTGCATAAACAAAAATAATAAATCAAAATTATTTATAAAAAGGAAAAAAGATTTCCTTATTTTAAGTCGCCTTATAAGTGTCTACATATCCTCTAATAAGAATCAGACTTTCCATAATTCATTAGAAAACTTAAGTATGTTAACTGATTTTAATTTAAGAAAACAGTCAAGTGTACATTTTTTTATCGATTCAATTTTAAGAAAAATTCTAAAGGGTCCTAATTTAAGTATCTTATTTTTGGAAAATTCTAGAAAGCCTTAACTTTGAAAAGGGTTTGTTAATTTTTATTCTTGAAATGAAGTTTTCCTAAATTATTCAAATCTTTTATTCTTATTTTCTTTTATTATTATTATTATCATTTTTTATTGAAAAATAATAATAAAAGAGCTTTCCTTTCTTCTTTTTTTCTTTTCTCCTTTTCTCTTTCTATTTTTTTTTTTTTGGATTTTTTTTTCTTATGAATTACAATATTTGCAATAAGAAAAGAAAGAAGGAAAAGAAAAAAAAAATACATGAAATACATTTAAAGATAAGAAAGGGTCGAACCATACTTACATACATGGGTCAAGTTGGAGTGAATACGGATTGTAGGGTCAAATTTAGGTCAAACAACCTGGTCACAATGGAGAAGGGAGTAGCAGTGTTAGGGGGTGGTTCCAATCAATTCACTCACCAAAACAAATAGGAGAAGGCGTTTTTGTAAGCTTCTAATTAGACTTAGTGGGGGTAGGAGAAGTGATGTAGCCTATGGTAGTTGTTTAGGTGGCAATTGAATTTAGGTAACTAGAGTTAAGGAGAAAAAGTGTCATGCATTGTCGCTTTGTGGTAGTTAGTGTAAAAAGGTGATCGAAGTTTGGGTTTAGGATGGTGGAAAGTGCTTCGGCATGGGTAGTTTTTGCTTAGGTGAGCAATGGTCATAGTGGACAGAGCACCACCATATAGGTAGAGAGAGAAGGAGCTTACATAACCCATTATGGTAGTTGTTGAAGTTCGAAAGAGCATTGGGTTGGTGTTTGTGCATACGGCTAATCTAGCCATAATGGTAGTTTTGCATGAATTAATGGCTAAGGTGGTGTTTCAAAGGTGGAAGGCGGTAATAGTTAGGGTTTGAGTATGTGGTGATGGTGGTTGTGATAGGGGGCATAGCAGCTTATCGAGATTGTCAAGTTTGTGAGCTTAAGGCTTGGGGGCTCTATTGCTAGTGCTAATTTAGCTTGATAAGTTATGAGCTTATACCAACATGTAGAGAAAGAGAGAGAGAGAGATGGAAAGCTCACACTTTAGAGCGAGAGTAGATGGGAGATTGTATTTGAGGGCTCGAGAGTGAGAGATGATCCTTCCAAAAGGTATGGGAGTGTCTATTTGTACTCACTACAACTTGAACAATCATGGAAACAAGCTTTAGTAGGCAAATCGAAAATAATGAAGCAACTCGAATTTCAAGTTTTTTTTTCCAATTTTAAAAGCCAATTTGGATGAGTAAATGAAGGAATCAAATTGAGTTTCTTATCCCAATTCATAGTATCCTATGCGTGTTTAGCAATTTCATCATTAATTTGGTGAAATCATGAAGAAAAATGGATCAAAAATGCTCTTGAAGTGAGTTATCCAAGAAGGAAACTATGAGAAAGGGAGTGAAATGCCAAGAATTGGGTGGAAAGTATCGATCTTGGCCAATGATAGGCCGACATGTGGCATGGGGGTGGAGAAAAAAGAAAAGGGTGCTTGGTACCTACAAGCAGAATTGATCCCCTAACCTTTTGAATATGTGTATGTTGTCTTTGCATCAAGCTATTAGCCTACATCTTATTTATATATGTAATCGAATTGCATATATGAACTAAATTGAGCTAGGTTAGATTTAAATCTAAGTTTAGGCAAAAAATTCCCCCTTTTATTTAAGACCTAAATAGTGTATTGAATCTATTTCAAATTTTTCTATTCTATTTTAAATTATCTAATTCTTTCTTTTTAAAAAAGTTATTTTATTTTTTTGTATTTTTCCGAAATTTCTATTTTTTGTACTATTTCTAAATTTTCTATCTTTTTTTGTTTTTCTATATTTTCTATATTTTTGTATTTTTCTAAATTAGGACCCATTTTTTTTATTCAAAAAATAAAATCTTTAAAAATATATGAAGTAAAAATGAGATATCTACACTAAAAAAATGCCTTGACTATCATTCTCGTTCAAACTTTATCTAACGTACCTTAAAGCACTTGAAGGGATTCAAAACCCTAACTCTATACAAATATTGTTGTTATTACTCTCGTATATTTATCCTTCACACAGCTCATTCATTTGAGCATCAAAGTGCTTATGCCAAAAATACTTCTAACACCCAAAGTTATTTTCTTTTTACAAATCTCTCATCTAAAAACACGCACATATTTCCGCTTAGGTCCAAGCCAAATCATCATCAAGAAAGCAGTAACAATATAATCCAATCTTTATAGAAACGAAAAAAAAAAAATGAAAGAATTTCCTTGTTAAATATCATCTTTGTAATTAAAAGTTGTAATAGTTACTAATTGTGGTTTTAGTAGGAAAAATGCATAACAGAATCCTTTAAATTCAAAGGTGGTTTTTGGTGGAATGGGCTCAAGGAAATGCATGCATGCCATGGAAGATTCAAAGGACAATTGATTGCATCATTCCTTTAAAGACTTTGCTTCTTCAGCGTAATTTTTATATAATATACGTGGGTCTACCGAGCAGCTATTTTAGGCAAAATAAGAATGTGCTGTAGTTTTCGGATCTCCAAACTCTACCCAGACTTTTGCATATATACTGGATTTCCCAAGCTCCGGCCCTTTTTTATTTGAGTAAAAATTACCTTTTTCGACTGAAAAATAGGCTTTGAAATATGTTTCCGCGTGGAACAAATGCACCAAATTAAAACCATCGCAGTTTAAGCTCATCCAACCGATTATGAAAGAGAAAAAAAAAAAGAAAAAAAAGAAAAAGAAAAACCGATTCTATGAATTGACGATTGATAATAACGCCAGGTCTCTATTTTTTAATTTCTATTGGGAATATCATACTCATACATTCAAAAATAATATATTTGCTTCCAACGTATATTTATTCTTTTCATAATTAGTCATGCAACGTCATGTTTTATGTCAACATCATTTCCCTTTATTTCTATTCTGCTATTCGATTTATTTACTGATAATAGTCCGCAAATAGCACAATCTTGTTCAAAAACGAATAAATGCTGTACTATATTTTATTTTGAAAGATTTGTTTACAACCAGAAGGGAACGGACTCGGCACACCCGAGAGACGACCAAGAAATTTTGTTGACTTGTCAACGACTGGTAATTATTTTGGGATAAGAGACGACACCAGCTCTCAACTTTTCAAAATACTATATTTATCATTTATCCCTTTATTGATGTCTTTTTATTGAAAGCTTTTCAGATTTTTATAATTATGTCCTGCAATTTTCAATTTCAACAGTCAAGTTCTTTTTTTTTTTTTCTTGAAAGAAATAAAAATGGCAATCAATCCCTAACATATCATTTGGCCTTAACATAATAATTTATTATTTCCTTCAGCACTTAGTGCTACATATGGAAAATTATAAGAAGAAATAAGATTTTATTTAAAATAGAATCAGAAAAATTTATGACCTTACTACTAAATTTGAAATTTTTAGGACCATAATGAAAATAAAAGAAATAAAGATATTAAAATTACTAATTCTAGAAATGACTTTTCTACTTTAGTTTTAAATATAAATATATACACACACATATAGGTAACGTAAATAGCGAGGGGTAAGGTAAATGTTAATTTTGGCAGTGTATGTTTTTTTTTTCCCCTCCAAATATAAGGGTACCTTTACTGTAGAAAAAGGGAGAGGATTCAAAAAATTGGAAATTGTTTCCCTTATCATATAATACTTAAATCTCATTAGCAAATATGGAGAAGCATGTAATCATATTGCAATAAGTAAAATCAAGGATTGATTTTAATTAATAAAAATCACTGCTCAAACATAGAGCTCAACAACGATTTATTAAGTAAATTTAAAAAAAAAAGACATGAAAACTAAAAAGAAAGAAAAAGAATGATGGAGGAGCCCCCTTGATAATTCTAATAACTAATATTCAAGAGCTCTATCCCTATCTCTCTACTCTCTATCCAAACTTAGGTATAAATGTCTATTTATAAGAATTAGATCTAAGATTACAACAAAACCTAATAAAAATAGAAAATTTAGAAATCATTACATCTTCAAGCCTAAAGTATGCGGCTATGGTTGCTAGGTGTGTTCTTGCTTTTTGAGTGAAAACTTCAAATTTCAAAAAAGATTTATGACATAAGGATCATAGGTAAGGACCATGGGCATGGTGATCTCTTCCGGGCTTCACTCCTTACTTGAAACTTCTCTGCTTCACTCTTCATCCATGGTTTTACTTCGTTTGAGCTTGAAATTGCATAAGAATCCTTGAAAACTTCATGAGATGCTCCAAGAGTCCTTGAAAACAACAAATTAGTAGACTAAGCTCAAAGTATCACAAAATTAATAAAAATAAATTCTAAATTAGAGCAAAATGCCCATAGAAAATACATGCCAATTTCATGTCATCACTAACTAGCTTTTTCATTCGTAGATCTTAGAATCTAAGTAACTTAATTAACTTATACTTTAATTGTTACCAAGATAAGTAATCTGAATACATATCTATTATAAGCCCCTCATAAGTTTCATCTTTAGCTCTTATGATTTTTTTAGAATCATCATGATAATACTCCTCCATCCAATTAGCAAAGTCTTCTTCATCATCTTTTATATCCTCTATAACAAAGACATGAGCAAGCGCAATTGTATTACTAGAACCTCTAGCCTTTCTAACTCTTTGCCCAAACTGTTGATAAGATCTAGAGAAGTGCCCATTCTTACCACACTTATTACATTTGACTAATTTCATTCTTGGGCATCCCCATAGCTTATGATTCTTATCTCCACATATGAAGCATCTTGATGCGCCTCTAAGGTTATAGACATGTAGACCGTACCATAATGAAAGAAAATGAAACAAAAAAAAAAATAAATAAAAACAAAAAAGGAGTAAGTCCACAAGCAGCTTATGGATATGACGTACTACAAGCTCACACAGCCTAACTTTACATTTGATATTACGTATGAATGTGGAAATTAGGGTCTCTCACCACTTACTCTTGCTAAAGGAGCTAAATAAGAGTTGGGTAAGATAAAGAACACAAGGATTACTCTAAAAGAAAAGTTTTTGTAGTCAATAGTACAAGGTAGTGATTGTTGCATTACAAGAAAATGAAGCTTTTATATGGCCTTCGTAGGGTTACATAAAAAAAGGAAAAGACAAAAATGGCAGTCAAATAATAAAGATTCCTAAAACATGCTAAAAGAGAAAAAAAATGAAAAAATAGTACAAGGTATGGAAATAGTAGAATCCTTATAAAATGGTGTGGAAAAGGAAATGTGTCAAATTATGTTTATTGAACGTAAAATTGTAAGTGTTGATTGTTCCTACAAGTGTAAGATCTCAGGCAACTCAACAACTATTGGTGTCAACTCGATAGAGGTTAGAAGAGGAATGAGTGAATGGGCCGACATGATCTAGGTTAGGTTAGAGCTTGAATATTGGTGCTATTCGAGGTCTCGGCTGGCCGAAGACTTCGCTGCTTGGCTTGGGTAGGTGTCTAGTGCTTGTTAGCTCGTGTACTGTGGCAATCATAATCAAAGCTTAGCACTCAGGTTAGATGAAGTGTAACATACCAAGGTTAATGTCAAATCCTCATCCTTGAAGAGTCCTTAAGCTAGTACATGTTAGGCAAGTCCTTGTAACGCCCTAGCTTAACTTCTAGTAATTGGTTCGCAGAGTTGATTCTTATCATCTTCTTAGGGGTTGGAGAAATTTGGCCTCAAATTCATAAAGTCTTTTCTAGTTGGCTTTTCCTCTATTCGTTCTTTGGCTTCATTTGGGTGGTAAGGGATTAGATTGGATATGTTGAAAGTAGAAGAGATACCATAGTCTTCAAGTAGCTCAATTTGATAGGTATTGTAGTTAACCTTCTTTAATACCTTAAAAGGACTATCAACTTTAGGTGATAGCTTGCTCTTCCTAAGGTATGGAAACCTCTTTAGAATAAGGTGGATCCATATAAGTTCGCTTGAGTTGAAAGACATAGCTCAATAGCTAGGACCACTAATCTCTTGCTGCAATTCATTGAACTTAGTGATTTTCTTGGCTACATACTAATGTAGTTCTTGTAGTCCTTGAGTTCGATAGACTCTAATTTGGCTTTCTTCAAGGGCTATAAGGGTACCAATCATGTTAGGTGGGATAGTTGGGTTGAGGCCATAGAAGACCTCAAAGGGTCTTTTACTAATAATACTATGGACAGTTCGATTGTAAGCAAACTCCACAGTAAGTAAATAGAAGTCCTAATCTTTTAAGTTCTTTCCCACAATAGATCAGAGTAGGGTACCTAACTTCCTGTTCACCACCTCAGTCTAGCCATCACCTCAGTCTGGCCATCTATTTGTGGGTGACTACTTGTACTAAATACAAGCTCAGTGCCAAGTTTCTTCAATAAGATCTTCCTAAAGTAGCTTAAAAACTTAGTATCTCGATCTAAAACATTAGACTTCGAAACTCCATGTAAACAGATGATTTCTTACAAAAATAAATCAGCAATATATAAAGCATCGTTAGTTCAGTGGCACGGGATAAAGTGTATCATTTTACTGAATCAATCCATAACTATAAGGATCAAATCTTTTCCTGTAGATGTTTGGGGTAACCTTAAGACAAAGTCCATGTTGAGGATAGCCTAAGGTGAGTTTAGCATAGGTAAGGACATGGACTCCCCATGTAGTTCTTTCCTTCCCTTTGCCCTCTCGCATACATAACAACTTCTAATGACCTTATGGATATCCTTATCCAAACTAGGCTAATCGTAATTCTTCCTTAACAAGTTAGCAATTTTTGCCTCACCAAAATGCCCAGATGAGCTACTACTATGCTTTTCTAACTAATAGCTCGCGCATGGAATAGTTTGGTACACATAACCTCTTCTCTTTAAATAAGTATCCATTTTTCAAGTAGTACCCTTTAACAGCAATTTCATCTTGACACTTTTTGATGATAGGACCAAAGTGCAGATCTTGGGTACATTGCTTAGCAATAAGGAATACCCTAACAATTTAGTGTATGAGGTGATTAGAAAGACATTTTGACATAAGAGAGCATCAACAACCACATTAGCATTGCCTTTTTTGTGCTTGATCACATAAGAAAAACCTTTGATAAACTTTAACTACTTGGCTTGTCTCTTCAAAAGTTTTTTCTAGCTTCTAAAGTGCTTTAAGGACTCACAGTCCATATAATTCATAAACTGTCGAGGTAATAAGTAATGTAGCAACACCATAAGAGCTCAAAAAAGAGAGTATAGCTCCTTTTGATATATAGAGTAATTCAGGGTGGTACCATAAAGCTTCTCACTATAATAGGCAACGATGTGGTGTTCTTGCATCAGAATTATACCAATGCCAATACCTTAAGCATCATATTATAGCTCGAAGAGTTTATCAAAATCTAATAAAGCTACAATAGGTGTTGTGGTGTACTTCTCCTTGATCTCCTAAAGCTCTTCTTAGTTCGATCAATCCATTGGAATTGTTCACTCTTCTTTATCAATTTAATCAAGGAGGTTGCAATAGTATTGAAGTTCTTGATGAATCTTCTGTAAAAAGAAGCAAGACCATGGAAATTATGTACTTTAGTGACATTCTTTAGTGTAGGCCACTTGAAGATAGCTCGGACCTTTCCTCATCAGCTCGGATTCCTTCCCTTGTCACTACATACCCTAGGAAGACAACTTCCTATTAGCAAAATGTACACTTCTTTAAATTTCCAAACAGTCTCTCAGTATGAAGTATATCAAAAACAACTCGGAGATGCTCTAGGTGATCAATTAGGTCAATATTGTATACTTATATGTCGTTAAAGTACATGACTACACATCTCTCAATCAAGGGGTACATCATATGATACATAAGCCTCATGAAGGTGCTTAGTTTGTTGGTCAGGCCGAATGGTATGATTAACCACTCATAAAGGCCATGCTTGTCTTAAATTCAGTTTACCATTCATCACTAAGTCTCATGCAAATCTAATGGTAGCTACTTCGAAAATCAATCTTCGAGAACACTTGAGTGTCATGAAGCTGATCCAACATGTCATTGAGCCTCGGTATGTGATATCTGTACTTGATAGTGATTCGATTAATAGCTTGGCTATTGATGCATATTCACTAAGAACCATCTATCTTTAGGATTAGCAAGGTTAGCACGATACAAGGGCTTATGGTCTCCCTTACATACCCTTACTCTATGAGCTGGTCCACTTATCTCTTCAACTTAGTAGCTTACTCAACATTCATTCTATAAGTAGGTTTGTTCAATAAAGCTATGCTTGGTTGTAAGTTAGTACAGTGCTCAATACCTTGGATTGGTGGTAATCCTTTAGGTAACTCTTTTGAAAATAGGTCGAAGAACTCATCTATTAACTTTTGAAACTCTTTTGGCACATCATCCATGTCTCTCAAGTGCAACAATCTTCTAATCAATAGGAACATGGGTTCATCAACCTTTTCAACAGCTTGAAGTTCTCGTCGGCTCAATACCAAAACCTTCTTCTTGCTAGCTCAAGTGAGTTGGTTGTGAGTTGGTTATGAGTTTCATTCACTTAGCTCGAGCTCATGGATTGTAGCATCATCTTTTTACCATCCTTAATAAAGGTATGGGTGTTCTCATACTCATTGTGTATAACACATTAGTCAAATAACTAAAATCTTCCTAACAATAAGTGTGAAGATTCCATGGGGACAACATCACAAACCACTTCATCTTTAGAGATATTCCTAACACAAAACGATACAACTACTTGTCTGGTTACATGCATAGAGCCCTTATTATGCAGATAGTGTAGCTTATAAGGTCAGGGGTACTTAGAGCTCAATAAACCTAATCTCCATATGAAGGTCTAAGTGACATCATTGGTGCAACTGCCTCCATCTACTATAATCATTGGAAGGTTTACCCTTAATGCACACTTTGTGTGGAATAAGTTCTCTCTTTGTTCTTCTTTAGAGTTCGGCATTAAGCTTAATACTTGCCTTAACACTAATGTCATTACTTCACCTTAGTTGGCATGGACATAAGTCTCTTCCACTTCCTCTACTTTAGTTCTTCTATCTTCTCTTTCTTCCTTCTCAAGTTCACTCTCATTGGTACTATCCACTTCATCACCTTAAAGGACCTTAACACATCGTTAGGACACTTAGCAACCATTTGTCTGTAACCCAAGCACTTAAAGCATTTTACCTTACTTGTCTTACGACTTGAGGCTTATCCTTTCTCAAATGTCTTTACGTTGGCTCTATCATTAGCTCGATTCTTTAGGCTGGCTTAACTATCATTAGATCAATCACTCTTCTCTTCTACTTGATTTAGCCTTCTCGATTTAGAGTGGTTGGATCAATGCAGAATAGCAATCTATGAAGAGCTTGGGTTAGTTTGGATAGGTGCATTCCTCTTCTACTTTTTGACCCTTTGAGTGATCTTAATAGCTTCTTCTAGAGTGTTAAACCTTTATACTTTCACAATGTTACAAATCTCATACTTGAGCCTAGATATGAATCTTGATATGGCACTAGCTTTGGGCTTATCTACATCAATTCAGATCATCAACATTTGAAATTCGCTGACATAATCATCTATAGTTTAGCTTCCTTGGAGGTTTTGGGTACAAATCTTCCCCTTAACAACCACTCCATATCATCCTAAGTTTGCACACCTCATCGGCCATCCTTTTCTCTAACTACATTTAAGTTTTTTCACCACATGGCAACATATCCCAAAAACTCAAGAGCGGCAAGTTAGACCATCACTCCCTCAACATATCCATAACAATCAAAAACTTTCTCAACCTTCTCCTCCTACTCTAGGTATTCATCAGCATTTCTAATACCTGTAATGGTTGGAATCTAGACTTTGACATTGTCAAGTCCTTGAGAAGCTTAATGTCTTTGCCTTTCCACTTCATAGTACTCTTTTACCTCTTCATCGGGCTCTTCTTCTTCTTCCTTATCTGCTTCCTCAACTTCTTCCATCTCTAACCTCCTTTGAGCAAGGTAGCCTACCACTCTTCTAGCTCTTTAAGGTCAGGCTTGGCAATTAGCTCAACCTCCATGGCCATATCTTGGCTTTTGCTCTCCTTCCACTTAGCTACCATTGGGTGTACCTCACGGTTCTTGTCTCATGCATTGCATAGCTATAACTAGACTCTCAATAAGGACAGTGAGTCTATCAAGTTTATCATCAACTAACTCTAGTATGTAACTACCTTGTTAACCATGGCTATCATGAGCACCACTATCTTAGTCACCAACAACGCCTCACACACTTGAGTCTGACATTATACACTACTTGTCATCTTTGCTCTCTTTAACAAGGACAACTATAGTAGTACACACAACAACAAACCTTGTGGACCAACACTACTTTAGAACCACTAATTGCACGTAATTAGTTGCTATTCACTTCCTAGAATCACTTTATCACACTCTTATCACTTCAACTCCCAATATAACTCAGCATAGCATAAAAATCAAACTTGTTCTGTTTTCAAAATGAAAAATAGAGTAAAATAGGGTAATACAAGTCACTACACTTCCCTCTCGTAGTTCGATGCTGCTCAATGCTATAACCTTCAAAGCCACCAAAAACACTTTACTACAACTATACAAATCACACACAAACCACTATAATAATTATGGGAGAACAAAATAGCTACTAACAACACCACAAATAAGAACTCCAATACAACCTTTATACACTCCCTCTTAGAATCGTACTTTAATATTAGCTAAACTGATGCATCTTAAGGGTCGTACATACGGTGGCCACGCCATAATGGAAGAAAACAAAACAAAAAAAAAACTAGTAAGTCCCTAAGCAACTTATGGATATGATGCTCTATTGTAGGCATCCTATTTTTACCCCTTATAGTTTTGGAATTTTTTTTAAATAGGAAAAATGGTCCTAATTTAAAAATATAAAAGTACAAAAAAAAAATTGATAAACTAGAAAAAGCATAAAAAAAATAGAAAAGAAAATAAAAATTGAAAAGGTAAAAAAAAAAAAAAAGTAGGAACATTTAGATTTTTTTTTTAAGGCCTGCTTAGAGAGGGTCATGTTATTTTTAGAACCAAATAAAGTGCATATATGGGATTTAACGGTTTCAAGCTATGTTCATTGATTTTGTTTTCTAAGAATTTGTTTGTAAAAATAAGATTAATTTAAGTTAATTGTAACTTCAAACGGCGCCTTAATTAGACTTAAATTAGTTGATTTACAATAAAAACAACGTCTATACGATCTATGGACTATAGTTTGTAAAACCATAATAGTGGACTCAATTTAGAATTTAATTTTAATATATGCACATTAGGCTTGCTCATAAAGGTATTTACATTTTCAATGTTAAGGGAATTGGTCAAAATGTTTTTTTTTTTCTTTTAAAAGAGAAAACCAAATTCCTTGCTTGGAAATGGTTTAGGCTATTTGCTTTATATAAATTTGAGTTTACCCTTAATATGAGAAATAAGTATGGGCAAGTTGGCAAAGGCATGCATAGATTAAAAGTTGGTTACAAGTTCAAACCCCTAGATGCACTAGAAGCGCACCATATATATATTGCATGTTGTATAGCGCAATTGGTGTGAAAGTCAACATGGTTGACTTCATCTCTTTCTTTCCACTATCACAAAGGTCAACAATTTGGCATGCTCATAAGCCCCTTTTTCCTCCATTTTTTACCAAACTTTTATTACAATTTGTTCACACTAATGATGAAATTGTATAATAGACTTGGCATATTATCATCCTGACCCATTAATTGCTTGAATCGACAACGGAAAGTGGGTTAAAATTGGATTCAAAATATTGAAAAATTTTAAATATTTCATTTCTAGCCAATCAACATTTTTTTAACTTCGAAGTGCTTTAATGAAAATTGATGTAAGAGATTGATAAAATAAAACTTTTCAAATATGAGTTAATTCATTTTGAATAGTAATTTCAATTAAAAAATGATATTTTTGTAGTCAATGGAATTCAATTCGTTTGAAAATCCCATTAAAGAAAATTTTCCACTTGAAATCGAAATTTTCCACTTGAAATCTTTGATGAAAAAGTATAAATAGGAGTTAAAGGGAATTGTTTGCAACATCAAGCATGAATCAAAACATCCAAAATCAATTCAAATCTTTCCTTTCTCTCTTTAAAATTCTGGCGACCCATTTAGAACTTCTCTTTAGGATTTCTTCACCAATAGTGAAAATTGAAGTAAGATATTGATATCTACAAGTTCCTGGTCATCAATAGATTCATAGGAATATAAGCTTTCACTTCAATTTGTGCCAAATTGATATACATGAAGGAAGGAAAAAACTTATCGTTGTAGATTGTTTGAGAATTGCTATTATTGCCACTTTTAGATGGAATCAAGCCTACAGTTGAATTTGCCACCCCTTAAAACCTAAGGCTCCACTCTCTTTTAAGCTACAGCAACCACTAAAATGGTAATGATTTACTATGTTATTATATTATTGGTAATGTCAGAACTAAGTCTTTGAAATTCAAGTTATATTCATTGCAAATTATCGGAACCCTTTTAAATATCCTCTAACTTTATCTAACTAAAAAATGTTGATTAAGTATTAATTAGATAGATGATAAACACAATTGAGAAATACCGGAATACTCAACATTGAGATTGGAACAATGCATAAAATACATCAATTTATTAAATTCATTAATACAATATCCAATATATACTAAGCATAATTTTACATCATAGTACCAAAATAAATTAAGATATATAATAATTGAAATAATAAAAGAAAGAAAACACCTTAATCGATATATTCAAATCTAATCAACAGTATAAAATTAACATATCCCGATATATTTAGCATCTGAAAATTCCTCCATTAAGTTAGAATAAGGGTTTTAATGACCAAAGTAAAAGGAAACATAAGGCAAATAAAAGGAAAATCAAGTATACTCTGTTCGTCTCCTCTATTCTACACTATCTCCCCAAAATTATTACTTCCTATTTTTCTACTTCCAAGCTACTAGCCCCGCCCCAACCCCACCGCCTCTCCCACGCCCACCCCACCCTGCCCCAACCCACTTTGTTTCACCGAAGATAATATTTTGTCCTCACTTTCTTTCCACGTGTGGGCCTTTTTCTTTTCTTCTTTGGGCTGTCCTTTGTCTTTGTAATACACTATTTTAAAATTCCTATCATTAACAGTCATCCATGCCTTTGGACAATAAAATGCTTTTAGGTTTTCTTCCTTTTGTTTGCCACGTGAGATTATAGCCTTTAAATTGGAGTTGCTGATTCCAACCGAGGAAAAGAGCTGATGCATCACGTCGGGCTTGCTACCACATAAATAGACTGAAACATCTAGGTCCTTATGCATTTCAGCATCAAGGATATTCCATTCTTTTAGCTGCTGCTTTCAGGTGCTGGACTTCGTTAAATGTCTTGGAGCTGCTCCAACTACTCTTTCAACTTCTGAAGCTTTGTCACGGTCATGGCTTCGTATTTGGTTTGTTCATTCAAGTAAGGAGCTCTCGACAAAGTCTGTTAGATTGGATTTCAGTGGCCGCGTTGCAGCTCGGCTCAATTGATCGCTGTCACGTGGAGAATCTACTATTGATATTCGCACGCATGGTGCTGCTACTGCTCCTTGGAGTTCTTAGTTTTAAGGGACTGCTCGGTTTGGATAACTAAGACATGAGCCTGCTATTGCATGGAGGACTTGGTGCATGGGCTGCTGCTATTTTCAACTCAGGGGGCTGCTGAAATTTGGTTGGCTCGGCGTGGTGCGTTGTTCTGTAGCTGCTGCGGCCAGTGCAATTTGGAGAGTACCAAGTAAGCTGCTTTGTTTCAGATTGGAGTGCTGCAGTTGATATTTGGACATTGCTAATTGCTTGGAGACTCTCGGCTGCTATTAGTAGTTCATCCTTGGATTACCGGTCAAGCAAGCCAAAAGCAAGTTATGAGCTAATACGATTATTCAAACTAAGATAAGGTCAAGTTGGCCTTAACAAGAAATTGTAAGACGAGAAAATAAATTGAGTATCCATGTTCTTGTGTTGAGAGCACAAGTTGATTGTGAAGGGTGTCAATCGTGTTCCTATTCTACAGCACAAAGAGCTGCTGTTTGGATGCTCTCTAGGCTAGGGGTTGCTGCAGCGTTTGGTGTTTGGTTCAGCCAAATTCTGGATGGGAGTGGCTATTGGCAGAGGAGCTTGGTAGCTGTTCGGACTTGTTGGTGCTGCTATTGTTATTTGCTATAGCTGCTATCCTCGGTTTCACGAGCTTGGCAAACTTGGTTCATTGGAGTTCTCGGCTGAATTGGGTATGGAATTCCCAAGCTGCAGCTGCTGCAATTTTGAATGTCAGACTTGTTAGCTGCTCATGTTTAGTTCCATCAATTAGTTGGCTCGCCTGCTGTAGAATTTTCCCAATCCATGGTTTTGACAAAAGGATACATAGTGGCTGTCAAGTGGAGCTCAGATTTTCCATGTTCTTGGCTGTCCTGTTTGATTCAGTCAAATCTGCTATCCAATTGCTCGGCTTTATGCAGTTCGGTTGATTAAAGTCTCCAGTCCTCTTGATTCACAAGTCTTCCAACCAATGTAAAAAAGGAGTTCACAGCAAATGATCACTGTCGGCTTGTTGAAAAGAGGCTTGTCGGTTGCTTTGTCATGCTTAATTGAATGTTGGAGCTCTCAGATTTGCTGCATAAATTATGAGCTGCTATTGGCTTTATACAATCTGCACTTGTGCATTTTCCGATTGTAAAAGAAGCTCACAGCTGCTCCTCATGTTCCCTTGGTGTTCATGGAGCTGCTGCTTAGTTCAAAAAGCTGATAGAGCCTTCTTCTAATGTGTTAGTTGCTGTTCAAAGAGCTGTTAGCTCCAGCCTCTAACTGTCTCAGTTCCATCAATTCTCGACTGCTTATTGGCCTCAAGTGACTTGTCAAATTGTGAAATGAACTTAGGCCTTTTTTATTTTCCTTATCAAGGGGACTGTTATTATCTTGACAGGATCACAAAGGTGGATAATAGAATCATCAACTATGCCAGCTACTGTTTGTTTGCACATAAGAGATGGCCTCACTTAAGCACTTGAAGATACTTGAAATCCTGATAATTCAAGAAATTGGAAAGATGAGATTGTATTGCAATTTTTATGCTAGTAGTTGGTGTATGATTGAGATCAAAATCAGTAAACACATATCAACCACTTAAGTTTTATTTTGAATCATTTAGCTAAGATTTTTGAATAATTGATCTAAAACATTGATTCATCAATTTTTAAGCACAATTCGCAATAAAAGTGTCATTACTTGCATGAATATGTGCTATTTTGGTATTACACAGTTATCATGTCTCCTAAGCCTTCCTATTTCCTGTATTTCCTCCAGTAACAAAATACTAGATTAACATTCCGTGTTGTCTTATCATAGCATGCATGATGGCAGCTAACTTTCCAATGGGAATAGCTTCCTATGGGGGTGGGGTATATCTTGTCTAGGTAGTTCCCATGGTGGTGAAGGAGCTCATGAGGAGGGTCTTAATTCCTCTTAGAACTTTCATTTCTAGTCTCAACCATTACTTATATAATATTTATCACTTATGAAAGCTGCCTACATATCTAATCATAAGTCCATTTGATGTCTCAATTTCGTTTTCTATAACCAATTGAAGAATTGCTAAATTCTTGCAGCTTGTGCTTATATAAAATAATGATGATATTCCATCCATCATACATGATGTACATAAACTTCCACTATTCATTTGGTACTTTTTTTACATCTTTTACATTTACTTACAAACTCCAATAAACAAAATTTACAAACTTGATGGACTTTCAATTACATATATACATAAGATTTACAACTTTAGTACATCACTATTTACAACTTCAGTACATCACTATTTACATCAACTGTATAGAGTTAATATTTATAACTATATATAATAAATATTTACAAATGGCTACTGAGATACATTTGATCCAACTACATAGATTATTTAAAACACATGTACATGATCAAAGCTGCAAAATTATAATAAACACATCAAAAGATCAAATTTTACATCAAGTTCAATCAAAAGTATTATAGGATTATCTCTGAGGACTTAGCAAAAACAAAGTCAGCCATTTAAAATTATTCATCATCCAAGCTATTGTTGCAACCACTTGCTTAAAAGGAATCCATTCCATATGCCTCCCTACTATATTATCCTCCTCTTTACCTGCAAATTCAGAACCCAACTGTGCTAACTCAAGACTATTAGGAATTATAATTACTCCATATATTTTATTATCATTAGACTCTTTAATATTATTATTAACTATTATCTCATGAGTCACATTCTCATTCTGTATAGGGTCAGTCTTTGCATTAGGCTTGGATTGAGCCTTTGACATAGATTCTGATCCATTCTTTGAATTAGCTTTTGATTGCTCACCTTCAACATTCCTTATCATTTCATTTATCTCAGCATCAATTATGGCTTGCATTACTACAGCATGCATGTCCTTACTAGAATTACCCTCAATGTCTACATTCTACTCCTCCCTAGGTTCTTCTTCTTCGAGTTCCTCCTTTTTTAGATCTTCCTCTACATTACCCTTTAGTTCACCCTTAACTAAATCATGATTACTCTATATATCCAATTGAGCATCATCTTGGGGTTCTACAAGTTGTTGCTCTTCTTGTGGGGGTTCGAGCATTATAGGCTTTGGGTGAGGTTGATTCTGTTCTAAGGGTATCTTTATACCTACTCTCATTAGGTTAGGAAAGTATGAGAACAAATTAATAACCCTTTAATGGTAGCGTCTAGGAATGTAAGGTACACTAGCCAGAATATGAGTAATATGAGTAAGATAGGTTCTCCCTTCTTATAATCTCATTAGAAAGTACCTAATTGATAAGCTTTAAATTAACTATATTTTAATTAGTGATTTTTTATGATTTTCCCTTGAAATTTGAGTTCATTTTTAGATAACAATATTTAATTGAGTAAAATTTTGTTTTTTAGGTTTTGGAATGATTTATACAAGAAAACAAGAAAATGTAATTAAGTTTTACTCAAATTAGAGCTAAAATAAGCAAGTTATGAAAATTTAAAAATTGACATAAGCGAACAACCTAACTGTATTGTTTCTAAGAGCTGATTTTCAAGTATTACAGTCAAGTACAAGACCATGTCCTAGTTGTGTTGTTCCCAAATTTTTTTTTTTTTTTAAAGAAAACATGAATCATAGTGAGGTACATAACCAGGGGACATGGTTTTGTCTCCGGTTGTGTTGTTTGCAATAGATTTATTTTTCTTACGTTCTATATAAAACTTCGTTAAGGTTCTTTAGATAGAACTTTCTAAGAGTTTTTCAAGTTAAGAACAACCATGAGAGCAAAGGAAAAAGAAAACTTAAAGATTTAAACTTTTGTGGATTTCATGATTCTTTCTTCTATTTCCTTCTATTATTTGATTTTAGTTTGTTATTTTATAATGTGTATAGAGTAGATCTTTAGTATCTAGGTCTTCTATAACTTAGATCTCATATGTAATGATTGGTTTGTTTAGATCTAATAAAGATCTTTATTCTTTTTTAATCAATTATGTGTTCTTACATGTTTCAGATTAATAATTTTGTAGGTTATTAATTCAAATAAGATATTATACAAGAAGATAAAGAGATTTCTTATATAGTTAGATGTAGCATAGTTGATGAAAGTTTACGCAATGTTAGAGATAAATTGCAAGACTTTTTCAAAATTATAATATTGTCTTTAATATTATCTTTAAGAGAATTCACTATACAATTAAGGCGACTTAGATTTTGATATGAGGAAGAGATTCTATTAGGTAATCTAGAGATTATGGTTAATAAACTTGAAAAAGTTATTAGCTTTAAAAGAGAGTTTTCCTAGTTAAGAAGAAATTAAAGATTTAATTAGATTATTTTTAGGGAAAGTTATATGTGTAGATATAGGGAATCATGATTTAGGTACATTATTGAGTTTTGAATTTAATCTTTAATATTTTGATTTCTTGTTGAGTTCTTGATTAATTATTAAATTAATTAGTTGCTACAATTTTAGTTTAAAGAATTTAGTTCTTGAATTGAATTTGTTCAGTTAAATAATAGGTGCGCTTGACTTGCATCAAGTTTTAGTGCCATTGTCAAAGACTTTGATATTACAAATACTCGTTGCTTTGTTAGTTTAACCATTCTTTCCTTTGTTTTTCGTTATTTTCTTTTAATTATTTTGATCTACGACTGATTTTTATATTTTTCCCCTTTGCAGTATGTAACCCGAAGTAATCCAAAAGATTTAGTAAAGCTTGATCCTGAGATTGAAAGAACAACCCTTCAATGTATGACTAAACCCATGCCTATGCAATGGAGACATCTCTCTTCCCGCAACTAGCTTCAAACCATCGCCTTCACCCTTGCCATGATCTTTTCCCCTATCACTTAGTTCGACTAAGGATGAAAAAGGAACTATTTCAGCTATTCATTTCAAAAGAGTTGGTATTTAGTCGAAAAATCCCAATAGTCATCTAATGGTTTGCAATGAATGTTTAGTTTAAAATTCCATGTCTAATATAGTTAAATCTGGTTCAAGGTAATTAATCAATTTCACACAATTCAATCAATTGCAATCCAGTGCAGTAAGCCAATTATATAAAATCAAGCTCAAGGATACACAAGCATGCTACTTATAAGCATAACTAAGTATAACCTTAAGCCTCTAAGTACTATAAAATAATACTCTGAAAGATAGTTATGTATTAATCCCAAACTTACCTAGATTTCTTGCTTACTTACAGAGGTACAACTTGAGATATATCTTTATTATTAGTTTCTACAATATAAATGTCATTTTAGTGTTTACACATTTACTGTATATAAGTCATTATTCTATAACTCAACTGACTAGATTATTTTTAAAGTTCTATTTACCTAGTTATCTAAGTTTTTGGTCTCCTATTATTAGTCTTTCATCTTTTGATTCAGCCTCTAATACAGTCCCTATTTACAATTTAATTCATAAGTATTAGGAATACCTTCTGACCTATTCTTTGAAGTTCGCTTAACTCCACTTCATGTATATAAGTGCCTAATTTAGTTCTTAATCAACTTCCTAGTTCGCTCTATACACCTAATCTTTAATTTAGCTTTTGAATTAGCCTCTAAACCGAACGTACTCTAGATTTTAGCATTAACTCCTACAATTTTTATTTATGACTAGAATTAAACTACTTACATCTCAACATCAATTCAGTTTATGTCATACTTCACTTTACTTCATTATCTAAACACTTCACATATTACTTATACTTCAACACTAGGTCTACAACATTCAATTCTAACACTTCTAGCACTATAAATTTAATCACTTAACATCATTCAATATTACAATATACTACAAAACCCATTAAACCAGGATCTAGGTCAAATTCTTTAAAAATCATTAACGGCTTATTCACTTAGGGAGAATTAAAATTCAATTCCCTTCTTATTTTTTATTACGAAGTTCACTTAGTTTTTTTGTCATGGAATTACAATTCCATAGGAATCTCTATTGTTTGAAATTAACTAATAAAGATTCCTTAACAATAGTGATTCTTTAATTCAACCAAAAAATCATGATTCCTCACCACTACTACTACTAACATTGCTACCACCGCCATTACCACCACCACAGCCATAGCCATAGCTACCGCCACCACCACCATCACCACCACCATTGCAACTGCTGTTGCTATCATTACCACTGATGCTGTTGCTGTTACTGCTGCCACCAATCACTGTAGCCACCGCTACCACCAATCACTGTAGCCACCGCTACCGCCATGCCACTACTATTATCACTACTACCGTCATTGTTGTTGCTGCTACCAACTACTGTAGCCACCGCTACCAACCACCAACAACCTATTACTTTAGGATTAGTTGAGAAAGAAAATGAACTGTGGATAATTTAGTCATTAAAGTTAAATTACATGTCTATTCTTAAATTGCTTATAAATCAAACTAAACAAAATAATATGTATTATATCCTTATTCCATTTCTCACGGAATTCTAATTACATTCCTCTTCATTTTATTTCATGAAGTGAATAAGGCGTTATTTTTATTGAATTACTAGCTAGGCTAAATTCACATTAGGCTTCAAAAACCTAATACTAAATCGATCCAATTTATTTTTAAAATAGTCCCCATACCCTTAAAACAATTAAATAATAAAAAATACATATGCCAAAGGATTTTTCTACTGAAATTCAATTTAATAAATCTCGAGTCTTATTTTCTAGTTTTCTAGTTAAAATCATTCAAATTTTAAATTGAATAAAGTTCACTTACATGAGTTCAAATTCTTTACTGAACTTTCCTAAATAATATTTTTTAATGAAGCCTAATTTTTTAAAGAATTTGAATTTATTAAATTGTATGTGTATTTTTGAATTTTGCTTAACCCGACCCGAAATGGCTAATTGACTCAACTTTGATAACTTTGACGCTTTGTATTTTTCAAATTTTTATTTTTATTTTTTTGGTTTATTTGAATTTTTTTTAGTTTTTTCAATTTTTAATTATTTTTTTATATCATTTTTTTTTTGTAAACCTAGCTCAAAAAAATTAAAAATAAAAAATAAAAGAGCAAAAAAGAGGTGTCTACATTAGCCACTTATTCAAGTACCTACGTAATGGAATTTGCTATACAAATCAAATATTTTCTTGATTTTTCATTTATTCCCTACCCTTTTGTTTTTTCCATATTTAGTAGGTTACCTTAGATTTTAAGGTACAAATGCCCTTGTATTTTGTAGCCGTAAAAATCATCTTGACGTCTTATTAGAATATACCGAATTACTCTTGCTTGTGAGTATTCTCTTTTTGCTTGCTTAGCTTACTCTTATCATAACCCTTAAACAAGAGTAGGTGATGAGTACCCTTATTGAATTAACTCGTGCATTATTTCAAGTTGATTCATGAGTCATTGGTGGTTCCTTGGTGCATCATATCCTAAAAGCTGATTGTGGGTTTTTGCTTGTTTTCACACATTCTACCCTTCATTTTTCAAGCTTTCTAAGAGTTTGGACCCACCTCTTAGATACAGTTGACCATGTCCTTCCTTGGCGTAGCTTATCACTCTATGTCCTTTCACTTCCTAAAAAATTTTTTTTTTTTTGTATTGAATCATGATGTTAATGGGTTTATCTTTAAGGTAACATGGATATTTTAATTTATATAACAAAGATAATTCCTCCATTAGTTTTGGAATTCTTATGGATGATTTATGTAAATTTAAACTTGATATTAATTTTTCTACATCCCTAATGTGCGTTCATCACAATGTTAGAATTAAACATATTATGGCGAATGAAAATTCTTCTTACTTGTGGCATATATATTTTGGCCATATATCTAAAGAAAGATAAGAAATATTACTAAGGAATGAGATTTTACCAAAACTAGAATTTACTATTTGATTTATTTGTGAATTACATAGGGAAGGTAAACCAAACATAACAAGAAAGGAGTAGAAGAATTGCTCAACTTCTTAAAATTATATGCATGGTATAAGTGGACCTTTTTAATACTCCACCTCTTAAGGAGAAAAATATTTTATCACCTTTATAGATGATTTTTCACTTTAAGATATGTCTATTTGTTTGATTAAAAAAAAAAGAAAAAGAAAAAGAAATCCTAAGCTACAAATGCTCTTGATGTGTTTATTAAGGGAATTGATAGGCAACCAAATAAAGAGATAAAAATAATGGGGTTTGATAGAGGTGACCAATATTATGCAAAGTAGACCTCAACAAAATGGTGAAATTTAGCATTAATAAATATGGTTAGGAACATGATGTATAATTCCTTATTGCAAAAATTATTGTTGATGTATACACTTGAAAATGACACTAAATTTACTGAATAGCATTCTTAGCAAGTTAGTTCCTAAACTAAAACTTCTTTTGGGTTATGAACTATAAGGAAACCTAGTTTAAGATACCTATATATTAGGGGTTGTCTAGTTAAAGTACGGGTGTATAATCTACATGAAAAAAACTAGATAACTATTAGTGGTTATCTAAAGAAATTCAAAGGGTATATGTTTTGTTGTTCAAACTATAGTTCTAAAATTATTGAGATAGGCATAACAAAATTCATTGAAAATGCTGAGGTTAATGTGAGTACTAACAAATAGATGGTGGATATAAATAAAATAAAAGTTATGTTCCTTTACCATAAATGATCCTATATCCATAATCAATATCAATACTGTTCTAACATTGTAAAAACAAAATAATGACGAATAGCATTTGAAGGAAGAGGTACTCCATGAAGAATTTAACTTACCATTAGTTAACAAAAATGAGCCATGTGGAAGCATTATACAACTCTATAAGGATAAGAAGGCTAGTTATTTTTAATGATTATGTGGTTTATTTACAAGAGTGCAATTTTAATTATCACATTAAAAAATTTTGTTTCATTTTTATAAGTCATAATATTAGCTATGGCTATGTTGACTCATTATAATTTAGAGTTTTTCCAAGAGGATGTTAAAACAGCATTTCTTAACGAAGATCCTGATGAGAAGTTCATATGGAACAATTTGAGGATTTTTTAGTTGAAGGAGAGAGCTATATAGTGTGTGAAGTTTTTTTTTTTTTTTTATTTTTTTTGGCCAACATATAGTGTATGAAGTCAAAAGTCAATATATGGACTCAAGCAAGTTTTCCAGTAAAGGAATATTAAGTTCAATGATATCATAACATATTTCGGTTTTCAAGGAACACCACTGATAAGTGTATTTATCGAAGGACTAGTAATATTAAATTTATAATTTTTGGTCCTATATGTTCATGGTATTTTACTTGCTATTAATGTTTTGAGCGTATTACATGATATTAAAGATTTTCTCTCTAAAAGCTTTTGAAATGAAAGATATCGAAGAGACATCCTATTATATAGGAATACAAATATTCCATGATAGATCATAAGGGCTATTGGGACCGTCTCAAAAAGCTTATATGCAAAAGAAAAAAATATTATAGAGAGATTCCACATGGATAAATGTCAATGTGAGTTGTTCTAATTTAAAAGAAGAAAATATAATCTTATGCAATGTCTAAAGTATGATAGAATGTGCAACAATGGAATTTATTACATATGTTTCTATTATAGGTAATTTGATGTCCTTACAAACTTATACAAAGCTAAGCACTAATTCTACCATTAGGATGTTAAGAAGATATCAAAGTAATCTTAGCATTGATCATTAGAAAGCTATAGAGAAAGTATTGAGATATTGATAAGGAACAAAGATTTAAATGCTCATGTATAAAAAATCTAATCAACTTGAATTGTATCAAGCAAAATCTGAATCTAATCAACTTGAATTGATTGGGTACTCATATTCAAATTTAGCTTATGCCTTAAAAATAGGAAATTCACTTTTGATTATCTATTGCCTTTATTTAAAGGAGCAGTTTTATGGGAAAGTGCTAAATTGTTTGTCATGACTTCATCCATAATGGAAGTAAAATTTGTAGCATATTTGAAGTCACAATTCATAGATTATGGTCACGAAACATTATATCGGGATGGGGGTTGTTAACATTATTTCTAAGTCACTAAAAAATTTTTATAGTGATTACGCAACGGTTGTTATGCCCCGAAGTCGCAGAGTCGCAACAATCTCGCTGTGTAAATCATTCTATGATAGTAACTGGCCTCACAATACCTATCATAGACATGATCTACACAAAGCGTCGACGACTCCTCGTTTTGAAGTAAACAGTCCAATTAAATGTTTAACTACAATTATAGTAAATATCACAAATTTTTAATAAACAGACATAATTATATGTAAAGTCTACATAACTTCTCAGGAAACTCTACATAAACATAATGGTTCACTAATTTACATAACAACTATCAGTCTTTCATCCTTAAACTACAGAGGACACTCTAGCTATACATTCACTACTAAGTAAATTGATTCTCACACCCCTAGCTTCAAAAGAACTAACCTCTAGATAATTGTAAAGTGGCATAATACTTGAAGTATTTAGAAATTAGGTCCTACAAAAGGATCTATAAAGGTATAAGCAACTACATCTAAGTAAGTTGAATTGGAAATTCATGAATGTACACAAACACAACTAAGATTATCAAACAATTATTTTCATGAAATGCAATAATCAAATGTCATCGCACAACGTAGTCCGGTCAGTTGTGAAATCAGAGAAACTTCACCTGCTCTAACCTAAGTTGAGGAGTTTCTATGATATGCAGTAGCTCACAACCAACCCAAGCTTATGCAATGGAGATATCGCTCATCCCACGACTACCTTCAAACCATTGACTTCACCATCGCCGCGACCTCCGCTCTTGTCACCTAGTTCAACTAAGGATGAAGAAGGGATTATTATGCAATCCTGTGCTATCCCTTTCGAAGGGGTCGGTATTTGATTGGAGAATCCTAATTATCCCCTAACAGGTTGCAATGCATGACATTTTAAGTCATTAGAGTCGAATAAGATTAAATTTCATTTAGGATTTTCAAACAATTTCACACCAATTCAATCATAACACAAAATCAATCATATTATAAATTTCAGCATGAATTCAGATACATCAGACACATGTGTAAACTACTTACAACCACAATTATATACAATCCTAAGTCTCCAAGTACCATAAAAATAGTACTCTAATACTGTAAGTAATAACCCAATTTACTTGGAATTTCTCAATCGCCCGATCACTTAATTACAAGCCGATTCATCTCTGGGTATCCTATAATACCAATAGGTCTTTTTAGTACTTATACTTTAAGGATTCATATTTTAAATTATAATTTAACTTATTCTTCCATGTATACCTATTATGTACTAATGATTCATTCTACCTTAATTCGGGGTTCTGTTTCTAAATTAGATTCTAGTTTTGATTTTAGAATCTTAAATATGCTCGAATCTTAATGTGAAATTAATCACATTGAGCTCAAGTATTCTAATATCCTATTAGGTCTTAATTTAGTATTCTAAATTGTTTGATACACGCTAATCCTAATTGAGGTACTGAATTTATTTCCAATGTGAGAAAATCTTACATTTTTTATACAATTACCTAAAATTAAATTTTGTTTCAGATTTAGTATATTTTGATTTTTACTATTGTATTATCTAAATAACCCTAATTTTTTATATTTATTAAATTTCCAATTCCATATATTTCTAATTTCCTACAATTACTACCTAATTCCTAAATTAATTACACTTAATACTCCAAAGGCTAGGATTAGGTTTCCACAACAAATATTAATATCTCTAAACATCTAATTACTATCTAAATCAGTAATTAATCACTTAATTAACAAAAAATTACCCAATTTTGCCATTATTTTAGGGCTAAAAATTTACTTAGAAATTTCAAAAATTAATTTTAAAAAATTGGCTTTATAGTACTGTTCAATATCACTTAAGCATTCTATAGAAAAAAAAAATTTGAGTTCCAAACTATACCCCTAAGCCTATTTATTTCTAGTTTTAATCATGTTCAGTTTTGCTTAATTTATTAAGAATCCTATATTTTCAGACGTGATTAAACTTAATCACCATTTTTCCCTAAATCTACATACAATAAAACCTCATAATAACAAGTTTCATAATTTGCTAGGCAAAATAAATAATTTTAAGAAATTATACAAAACCGGAGCAGATAAGGGACTCACCCGGTTCGATGCCTTTTAGTCGTCTAACACTGGTCCAGGTGTGTCGGCTGGTCTAGACGATGGGTCTAGAGTGGGGTGGTGGTAGCGGCTCGATCCCAAGTGGTGGTGGTGTGTGGGTTTGGCTCACTAGTCTTAACTGTACAGTTTTCCTTTCTTTCTTTTTTTTCTCTAGTTTTTCTCTTGAATTTCGATACTCTCTATTTTTTTTTTATTTCTAACTATCTAAAGGAGCTCTGTAAATTTTTTTCTTATTTATAGAGCCTTGTGGTAATTAATGTGCATTAAATTAGATAAAACATTGCCCAAATCCCTTAGTTTTTGGCTTTTGTGTTACTTGATTTTGATTGGACAATTTTTTTTCTTCACTTCCAGACTTGCCACGACCACATCCACCTCATTACTGATTCCTCTAATTTTTTCTTAATTAATTAGTAATTTTCCTTAATTATTTAATAGGTTTTTAGACAATTTAAGAAATTTTGCATATTTTCATCTATACGTAAATATATGTGAGGTACTTGTAAACATTCTTAATTATTATGTAGGTCATTCTATAATTTTTAGTATACATATAATCTATCTTCAGTAATTAATTAGTTATTAGATTATACTTTTCGCCTTTTCGATAATTAACAATTATTATACTTAAAATTTGAAAATTTTATAGTCTCCTATTTTATTAATTGTTTTCTTAAGTTCAAGTTTACAAGATCGTTTTTACTAATTTTTCTATCCATAGTTTATAATTTGGGTTTGATCGGATCCTTTAACCGATTGCCTTAAACTTTGTATTCTAAGTTCAATCTTACAATCACTTGACTTAACTTTAAGGCTTACAACGGTTTTCTTCTCCAAGCACAAAAAATATTTAGGAGGTGCCAAACATATGAAAAAGTATTTTATTCATTAAATAGAATGTTTAGAAATAAAGATTGTCTATTTAGCATTAGAGACTTGATTTGATCAAAGAAAATTCTTTAATGAATGATTCACAACCAAAAACATTTAAGGAGCACGAACAATGTTTGGGTCTTGGTTATAGAGATAAATGATATATATTTCATAGTGATTTTGACACTCTAAGATCAATAATGGTTTTTTGACCCATATTGATATTTTCCCTGTTAATTATGATAGTGTACACATGATATTTATTTTATTATGATAGGAAAATATTTAAATAAATTTATGTGCATGATGAAATTTGTATCACTTAAAGACTTATTTTTAATAAGTTGTAGATGTTGTAATATATGGAAGGGAATATAGGATGAAATAACGTTTGACTAACATGATTCACATTTAGCAAAATATTAAAGTAGGTAATTAAGTTGAATGAACAGTGCTATTAAGTATTAATGCTATATGATTATTAGGCTAAGTGGGAGAATGTTGAAAATTTTCCAAATAATATAGCTTGATAATTGAAAGGTATCACTGTAAATTACAATTAGGTATTTAACTACCCAATTTATAGAATTGCCTTATAGAATAGCAACCTTCGTAGAATAACTGTAACTATTTAAATGTAAATAATTACATAATAGCACATCAAATTTGATTTGTTTATTTGATGGACGTATGGATTAAAAATCAAATAGATATAAATTGGTCTTCTTCATGTTCATTAAGGTTACAAGAGCAGTTTCTATAAAAAGGGTTTAGTAACGAAAAGTGTGAAAGTAGAACAAGGAAGATAAACAGTTTATACTAAAAGAATATCATCGTTTTCCATTATGAGTAAGAGATGGATTCATCTTCCGCTTTAAGTATATTTTTTTGTGAAAAATATTTTAATCAAGATCCAAAACTTATATTTATTATGTCAAACCCTAATCTTATAAACATTGCATAAAAGTATACTTATTGGAATGAAAGTGTCTTCTTAGAACAATTTAGACCTAGTTGGAATTACAATCCATAAGAGAATCATAAGTTCTTCAAAGAAACAGTACCTTTAATTATACATGTATGGGGTCGAGTCTAAGGACTCATAATTGAATTAACTAGGGATACTCTCAATAGGGTCAATTGAAGGTCTTCTTCAATTTTCATGACTTGTAAATTTATTAAACAACCGTAGAGAACAAATTTGAAAATTGATTTAAGTTATTTCAACATCAAGACATTAGCTTTATCAATTGAGGCATTCGATTATTAATAAGTTAGCAACCAACTACTCTATAATTTAAGTTATTTCCATAATTGTCATTCATTGGCTTTAGTTCAAAAGTGTCAATAGTCAATTATAGATGGAAATTGCAACGATGAACCAAATTCAACAAATATTAATTCATCTATTAGAGATTTATTCATGCATATGTCAATCACCATTATACAAAGCAATAATTAGATGTTTTTTGAGTAGAACTGCTAGCTTAGAGTTATCTAGATCAACTAAATCTTTTAAATAATAAGCATTAAGTTAATTAGTTTCTATTGGATAATGCATATTACAACTTGTAGTTAGAATATTATATTCTATTTATAAGTTTATTTTAGTCTTGTTTTATGCCTATAAGTAGGCTAAGAATGTATTAAACAATTTGGCTATATCTTTCATGTATCCTTATTGCGGAGATAAAAATAAGAACTTGATTGGGTAGTAGGACTATAATAGCCAGATATTTAGTTGAATCTAATTGTCTCAAATACCTAGTAAATATGTTAAACATAAAGGAACAAACCCTACAACTTTGGCAATTAAATCATATACTTCCAATGAAGTAACAATAGACAGAGAGAGCACTTAGGAATTGGGAGAGGAAACGAGGAGCAACCACCTTGAATTGTACCAAACATCAGGTTAAATTTTGAAAATGATCTTTTCAAGGGAAAAGGAAGAAACATCCCAACTAAATAATTCAAAAAGAAAGGCAAAAGGGTAATTAGACCCTCATGGTCTCATTAAGTAATAAATACTAAAGTCCTATGTTTCATTCTTTTTAGACTCTCTAAAGCAAGGAGAAAATCTTAACCCTTCCCTTACTTCTTGTGTTATTGTTGCCCTTTTTTCAACTCAAAGGACTGCTACTGCTTATCGCTCTCATCTTAGTTGTTTATCAATTATCGTACATGGTGAAGATTCCAAACAATCTAAAGGTAAACTCTTTGTCTTTAACAAGTACTCTCATTTTGGGTTAGTAATGGAAATAGATAAATTCTATTTCTTGATTCTTATGGTGTAGTAAAGGTATGATTTTAAGGAACCTTAAGGAATGTGTAAGACATAGTAAATCAAAACTTATTATCCTTTATTAATTGAAATCTCTTGTTTAGAACCAACCCACAATCATATTTCTATAGAACAAATTATTCACAAAGAGAATTATTTTCTAGGGGTAGGGGTATGGATTTGTGGTGTAGTCTTGACATAAGGGTTATGGTAATATAAGTACTTGTGATTAAGGTGAGTAACCCATTTCCTTTTTTTTTTTTTTCTTTTTTGTAAGGATCCAATAATTTAGGATTATTAATCAAAGAATTATGAACAAATAGTGATAGATTGAGATAAGTAACATTGGCTAGTATTATAAAAGGGAAACAATGAATGGAAGATTAGAACATATACAATTGTGATTCAATATAAAATCAATGAAAATCCTAACAAAAGCTAGATAGAAAAACCTTTTCATACTTACAAATTGTATTAGATACAGGTAAGGTCGACCACTTAAGACTCTAGTGTTAACCAACTCGTAAAGAAGGAGATGGAAGACCACCTAACAAGGTGATTGACCATGCTTCTACCTCAGTTTGACCAGCCTTTATAATGAGGTCAATTACCTTTCTTCCCTTGCCTAGGTCAATTATCTTTCTCTCTTTACTCGAATCAAGGGAGAGTATGGATGAGGAACCCAAGGAAGAGGAGGTTCCTATTGAGAAAGAAAGTGTCGAAAAAGAGTTGATTGAGGAGGATGTGTTTCCTAAGGACTTAGATTAGTTGCTTATGGTTGTTCGATGCACTATGAATATAGAACCCTTATAAGAGGAGGAGTAGAGAGAGAATTTGTTCCATACCACCTATAAGGTGAATGATCAAATGTGTACCCTCATCATGGATAGTAGAAGTTGCACTAATATGGCATTAGCCAATCTTGTTTCAAAACTAAAGTTGCTGACTGTTGCACATCCGAGGCCGTATAAGTTACACTGGTTGAGTGAGAAAGGAGCATTACATGTTACTCGGCAAATACTGCTATCAATCACTATAGGGAATTACTCTAACTAGATTCTCTGCAATGTACTGCCTATGTACGCTTCCCATATGTTGCTGGGTAGGCCGTGGTTGTTTGACAGGAGAGTTATACATGACGGCTACAAGAACATATATATGTTTGAGAAGGATGATCGAAAGATCATGCTGAATCCGATGCCACCAAGAGAAGTTAATAAGTTACAGACAAAACTTGCTCATGGATTGAAGAAGGCTTTGGTGATGAGTAGAGCCGAGCTACAAGAGGCCATCAATGCTAATGAGTTAACCCTTATGTTGGTTAGGCGACTACTGGAAATGAAGCAACAGGGCGAGTTACCCTAGGAGCTCCAAAAGTTGTTAGGTGAATATGCCGACCTGTTCTCAAAACAATTACTTGAGGGGTTGCCCCCAACTCAAGGCATAAAGCACCACACTGACCTAATACCCGGCACTACACTACTGAATAAGCCAGCTTATCGAATGAATCCCGAGCAAGCTTCTGAGCTCCAACATCAAGTCAATGAGTTGTTGGAGAGAGGCTATGTAAGAGAGAGTCTCAGCCCTAGTGCTATGCCTATACTTCTAGTGCTGAAGAAGGATGGAACCTAGCAGATCTGTGTAGATAGCCGAGTCATGAACAAAATCACAATCAAATATAGGTACTAATCCCAAGGCTAAAAGACATGTTGGATGAATTGAGTGGAGCAAAGATTTTCAACAAGATCAATCTTAAATCTAGCTACCATCAAATCTACATGAAACTAAGTAATGAATGGAAGACTGCATTCAAGACTTGACATGGACTTTACAAATGGATGGTCATGCCCTTCGGCTTGTCGAATGCCCAAGCACTTTCATGAGATTAATGAACCATGTATTGAGACATCTCATCGGGAAGTATATTGTAGTGTACTTTGATAACATCCTAGTCTATAGTGCTGACATATTGAGTTACTATGAACATCTCAGAGCAGTCTTGGACATCCTTCATGCCGAGAGATTATTTAGCAATCTAAAGAAATGTTGCTTTTGCTAGGAGGAAGTGGTATTCTTAGGCTATGTAGTTAGTAGAGGAGGCTTGTGAGTCAATGATGAGAAGATCCAAGCAATTGTCAATTGGCCGACTCCTACTACTTGTGTTGATGTGAGAACTTTCTACGAACTGGCTTCATTTTACAGAAGATTCATCAAGAATTTTAGCACCCTCACTTCGCCACTTCCTGAACTAACTAAGAAAAACACCGACTTCCGATAGGTAGAAAGGAAGGAGAGGAGCATTGCTAAGGTAAAAGAAAGGTTGACCTCTGCCCCGATACTAGTGCTACCTCACTTCGACAAAATCTTTGAGCTGGAATGCAACACATCGGGCATTAGAATAGGTGTTGTCCTGATGTAAGAAGGATGACCAATTTCCTTCTACAGTGAGAAGCTCTGAGGACCGCAGCTGAACTACTCCATATATGACAAGGAACTTTTCGCACTAATCTAAGCAATACAAGTATAGCAACATTATTTATTGTCAAGAGAATTTATCATATATACCGTCCATGAATCACTAAGGTACCTTCAAAGTTAAACTAAGTTATCGAAGCGGCAGGCGAGATGAGTTGAATTCCTTGAAGGATTCAATTTTGTAATAAAGTACAAGCAGGGAAAGAGCAACATAGTTGCCAATGCTCTTTCAAGGAGACATGCACTTTTATCAAAATTGCAGACCAAGCTATTTAGGTTTGCAAGTATGAAAGAACAGTACTCTGAGGATACGCGACGAGAGGATAGTAGACGAGTATCATGTAGAGGATAGCTACTTGTTCTGAGGTAGAAAATTATATGTGCCAACTTGTTCACTGAGGGAGCTACTAGTTAGGGAAGCCTACAGTAGAGGTCTCTCTGGACATTTTAGGGAAAAGATGACCTTTGAACTGATAAATGGCCGATTCTTTTGGCCGAGAATGAGGAAAGATGTGCACCGAGTTGTTAAAAGATATACTGTGTGCAAAAAGGCCAAGTGCTAAGCCGAGTAAGGGAAAGCAATGCCCTTACTTGTCTAGATGAGGCCATGGACTAAATTGAGCATGAACTTTGTTCTCAGATTGCCACGAACTGCCCGAGGCAAAGATTTTGTAATAGTCATCATGGATCAATTCAATAAGATGGCACACTTCGTACCATGCACTAAGATTAATGATGCTTCGGCTACTACTTCTCTTTTCTTGCAAGAAATTGTCCGAATATACAGCGTGTTGAAAAGTATAGTCTCTAATAGAGATTCAAAGTTGTTAAGCTATTTCTGGAGAACCCTGTGGCATCGGCTGAGAACCAAATTACTCTTTAGTACCTCATGTCACCCCCAAATTGACGGCTAAATAGAAGTGGTTGATCATACTTTGGGATCACTACTCCGAACTACAGTAGGTAAGAACTTAGTTGATTGGGATGTCTGCCTACTAGTGGTTGAGTTCGCCTATAACCGAATAGTACATGACACCACTAAGTAGACTCCCTTCGAGGTGGTCTATGGATTCAATCCTGAGTTACCCCTCGACTATGCCCCTGTTCCAATACCCATACAAGAGGACCCTGACGCAATAGCAGAAGCACAATCCCTTCAACACATCTATGATAAGGTCACTCGGCACATCGACTATGTTACCAGAAGAATACGAGAAAAGACCAAGGGTAAGTTAGCCAAACAATTTTAGCTAGTAGAATTAGTATGGCTGCACCTCAATAAGGAACGGTTCTTGAACAAGAGGAAGAACAAATTATCTACAAGAGCAGAAGGACCTTTCAGAATCCTCTCGAAAATCAATGACAATGCTTACAGGCTAGAATTGCCTGAGGACAATGGGGTTTTTGACACCTTCAAAGTTGCCGACCTCAGTTTGTATCACCCTGATGAAGAACTAAACGAACACCATTCGAATTTGATCCCAAATCCAAAACAACATGATGGGAATGAGGCTACTGGACCCTTGACTAACAGCCGAGCTCGAAGACTAAAGGGGTTAGCATGACAAATCCTTCCGTTCTAACTAACCCCTACCGAGGTTGAGTACTTCCTCGCCGAGTTACCCTTCACATCGTACCGTATGACCACCCATTTTTCTGCAGTATATCGAGTTAATGATTATTCTTTAGCACTAAGCCAACCAATTACTCAACATCTTCCTTATCGAGAAGCCAAGAGAAAAAGTCTGGACTGACTAAGCCATCCTTGTTCGAACATGCCCATCTATCCATACTTTTGTCCGCATTTTCTAACGACTTCGCCAATGTAACATCGCCATGTGTACAGTATCAAGTGTAGAATCTGTTGCACCAATGATTATTTTTCTTGTACATTCATTTTTACCCTTTTGTATCTTGTAAATTACTTCCTTAGGAAATACCCTTTTGTCTTTTCCTTTTTAGGCAGGTTACCCTAACTTATGGATATAAATGCCCTTATACTTATGACTGTAAGAACATCATATCATTCTTAATATACACTCTTTGAGTGCTTTTTTCCTTACTTAAACACTGTTTGTTTATTCTCGGCATCACTCTTATCCTTTTCTTTAAGCAAGGTTAGGTAGCAAGTAACCTCACCGGACCAATTCGTACATCATATCGAATTGAGCCGTGAGTCCTCAGAAGTTTCCTTGATGCATCATATCCTCTAAAGCTATTCGCAGGTTTTGCTTACTGTTTCATTCTTCGTTTTTACTCTTTTGCACTTTTCCCCATTGATCCTTTTTCGAGCTTTCTACAAGCTTAGACCCATCCAGTGACCAACCTTGTTTGTTCTTTGTCACAGTTCATAACAGTAAACATTCTATGTGCTTGTGGCCCCCAAAAATTATAAAACTATCCCTCTCAACTACCAGGCAATAAACTAGGAGTAGTCAAGCTCTCTTGTAGGGGAGATTACCAACTCTAGTAAGATCTATGATCTAAGCAATAACCTAAAATAAAAAAAAAAAAAGGTCGTGCTAGAAAGGCCAAATAATGAGCAAACTAAAGAAGGATTGTTTACCTTCACCAAGATGACTAAGTCTAATAGATCAACTCGTTAAGACTCCGACTCAAATATCTCTCATGAGTCTCTCGATGGCATCAGATCCACATCAAGAAGCTTTGTTCAGAACTTTAAGGGAAGTTAAAGTCCCTCATGAAATACCGGCTGAAAGGATTGGATTTATCACCAATTCCATCCTCACTATGGATCAAATTTCTCTCTCTATCGAGGAATTGGATGAAGAAGGTAACCATCACATAAAGCCTCTATTCATAATAGTGATGATAAATAACATCATCACAACAACGGGTTATCTCTGAATATTTGCCCTCTAGCTACCCTAGATCTATTGGGCATTGATACAACCGCTATTAAGCTAAGTTAGATAACAGTAAGAGCTTTTGATGGATCCAGGAGAGAAATAATAAGGGAGATTGACTTACCAGTAGATATCGACCTACGAATGTTCAACATCCCATTCTAAGTTTTGGACATTCCAAGGACCTTCAATCTATTATTGGGAATGCCTTGGATACATTCAGTAGGGGACATATCATCAAGTCTTCACAAAAAAGTTAAGTTCAACTCGAACGACCAGGTCATTATGATTCTAGGTAACCAAGATTATGAAATCTATAAAGAGACAGCTATACCCTATATTAGTATGGAGGAGCAAGAGGACTTTGGACTCCAAATATTTGATGAGGTGTGCATGATCACCAATCGGGAGAAAGACAAGAAGCTAAAGTTCAAAGAACGCCAATTTGGAACATATGGGCTAAGATACATTCCGACCCCCAAGGAGGAGTTGCAAAGAATGCAAGCTAAGGGTAGAAAAGGTGATAGGTTGTATCACGCCTCGATGAACTTCCCACTATTGTCAAAAATTTTCATAGGGGCCGAAGTCCAAAACTTAAAGCCTACCGAAGATGACACCTCCAATAGAAATAAAGGGACTGGCCTATTCGACAAGTCCTAGCACTTGAATAATTGGTTTTCCATCCCTATGAATAGTGATAAGTCTTCCCTAAGGTAAAGGATAAATCACGGTTTAGTATTTTATAGAGTTTTGTAATAAATTACCTTTGTTCTACAAATAATTGTACTCGAAAGAAGATTCCTCTAAATAAAAATCAGTCTCTTTTCTCTTCATTCCTTACTTACACTCTTTCTTTTACATACTTTTCTTTTTCTCAGATCTAATGCTTCTAATAAAGGCCATGGATACCTTGCACAAATAGGTGATGAAGATATTGATAACGCCTCTAACCTTACTGGGTTAGTCATCGAGAGTGATGTCAATGACCATAATGACGTACAAGAAAGCTGGAAAAAACATGAAATGAGTAAAATTTCCATTGATAAGCCAATCGAGATAATTAATGTCGGGACCGATGACAACCCTGAGGTATTGAAGATTAGGGGAAATTTGAAAGAAGACTAAAAGGCAAAAATGACCACATTACTATTTAAATACCAAGATGTATTCGCATGGTCTTATGAAGACATGCTCGAATTAGATCCATCGATTGTAGTCCATAGTTTACCCATACGAGAGGATATCAAACCTAGGAAACAGAAGTTAAGAAGGTTCAAACCAGATATTCTATTAAAGATCAAAGAAGAAATCAGAAAATTACTGGAGGTCGGTTTTATCGAGGTATCTGATTATGCTAAGTGGGTAGCTAACATCATACCCGTAATGAAGAAGAATGGAAAAGTTAGAGTATGCATAGACTTTCGAGACCTTAATCAAGCAACCCCTAAATATAATTTTCCCTTGCCCCATATTGACGTCTTGGTCAATAACAATGTCGGAAACCATCTTTTCTCTTTCATGGATAGATTCTTTAGGTATAATCAAATTCAAATGTTTGAAGAAGATAAAGCTAAGACAACGTTTATCGCAACTTGGGACACATTTTTCTATAAAGTAATGCCTTTTAGACTAAAAAATGCTGAGGCAACTTATCAAAGGGCCATGATAGCAATCTTTCATGACATGATGCATAAAGAAGTTGAAGTATATGTTGATGATATGATTGCAAAGTCCAAGGAAAAAGAAAATCATGTGGATAATTAGAGGAGATTGTTTAATAGGTTGAGAAAACTCTAATTGAAGCTAAACCCAAAGAAGTTTACCTTCGGAGTGAATTCAGGGAAATTGTTAGGTTTTATAATCAGCTAAAGGGGCATCGAAGTGGACCTTGATAAATTCAAAGCAATAGTTAACTTGCCCCTGCTATACATACTCAAAGAAATCAAAGGCTTATTAGGCCACTTAAACTATATAGCCCAGTTCATATCTCAACTTATGAAGAAGTGCTATCCCTTGTTTAAGTTGTTGAAAAAGAATGCCAAGACTAACTGGAATGAAGAGTGCGAGCAAGCCTTTACAATGATCAAGGAATACCTCATGAACCCTCCAATTTTGGTAGCTCCAAAACCTAGGAAGCCTTTATTTCTATACCTGACAATATTACCATAATTCATAGGGTGCATGCTTGGCCAGAAGGATGTGGAAGGAAAAAAACGGGCTATATATTACCTGAGCAAGAAATTCACTAAAGGGGAACAGAAATATTCAGAAATTGAAAGAACCTGCTATGCTTTGGTTTGGGTAATGCATTGACCCAAATAATACACACTCTGTTATCAGGTTGAATAGCTAACTCAACATGATCCCCTAAAGTATTTGGCAGACAAACCGGCCCTAATTGGCAGAATCTCGAAGTAGCAAACGTTACTATCAGAGTTCAACATTATGTACGTGAATCAGAATTCAATCAAGGGGCAAGCTCTAGTAGATCAGTTAATAAAAAATCTCTTTGATAGTACCCCCTAAGAAGTACAAGTCAATTTCCCCAATGAGGATATCTTGGTAGTCGAAGGAAGCCTTGGTAAAGGAGAAGTTGATAAGCCACTGAAATGGAAGATGTTCTTCAATGGGGCAGCTAACGTATCTGGGTGTAGAATTGGGACAATACTAATATTCCTTGAAGGAACTCAATACCCTGTAGCTATAAGGCTCGTTTTCCCATACCTTAATAATATCACTGAGTATGAAGCATGCATCATGGGACTTAAGATGGCCCTAAATAAAGACATTCGAGAATTAGAAGTGTATGGGGACTCTTCACTCATTATTGGCTAAGCTCAGGGAGAGTACAAGACTAAAGATTCTAAACTAGTACCTTATCACCAGCATTTGACTGAATTAACTGGGAAATTCATAGAAATCACTTTCAATCATGTACTGAGAACTCATAATCAATTTGTTGATGCCTTAGCCACTCTAGCATTTGTAAACCAAATATCCGGTGGAGTCGAGATTCAGCCCCTTACTATTGAAATTGAAGACAAGCCTGCCTTTTACCTAGCGATCGAAGGTATGAACGACCAAAAGACATGGTACCATGATGTTAAGACATTCCTACAACAGGGCACATACCTTGAAGAAGCCGAGAAAAAGGACAAAAAGATGATTAAGAGATTGGCCACTCAATTCTTAATAAGCAAGTCCACCTTATACTGACGCTCTTTTGACGGTACACTTTTAAAGTGTATGGACAACAAGGAGGTTGAGAAATTAATGAAAGAAGTATAAGAAGGAGTATGTAGCCTTCATATGAGTGGTTACATGCTAGCTAAGAAAATTATGAGGCTAGGGTACTATTGGTCAACAATGGAAAGCGATTGCATCAAACACGTTAGGCATTGTCACTTATGCTAAGTTTATGCAAATAAGATAAACACTCTGCTTTAAGAACTACATACATTCTCTGCACCGTGGCTTTTTTCAATGTAGGGCATAGATATCATTGGCCTGATCACTCCAAAAGCATCCAACAAGCATCACTCCATACTAGTTGCCATCAACTATTTCAGCAAATGGGTTAAGGCTTCGTCTTACTCGAGCGTTACTAAAGGGGTCATAGTTAAGTTTGTCAAGAGAGACATTTTGGCCCGATATGGGACTCTGGAAATGATCATCATTGGCAATAGCACCAATCTCAACAACAAGCTTATGTCAAAATTGTGACGATAATTCTGGATCATTCACAAGAACTCTATTCCTTATCGACCCCAAATGAATGGAGCCGTTGAAGCAGCCAACAAAAACCTCAAAAGAATCATTGAAAAAATGGCTGTCACATATAAGGATTGGAATGAGATGTTACCATTCACACTCATGGCTTATCGGACTTCCATCAAAACGTCGATTGGGGTAACACTATACTCTTTAGTATATGGCACTAAAGCAGTGCTACTAGTAGAGGTTAAGATCCCGTCACTCAGGATACTATTAGAAACTCAGTTAGACGAAGCTGATTGGGTAAAGAAACGCATCGAGTAGTTGAATCTAATTGATGAGAAGAGATTCACAACCCTGTATCATAATCAGTATTATCAACAAAGAATGGCTCAGGCTTACAACAAAAGGGTATGAACTCGAAACTTTAAAGAGGGAGATATGGTGTTGAGAAAGGCTCTCCCCAACACACAATACTCTAGAGGAAAGTTTGCTCCCAATTACAGAGGCCCTTATGTCATGAAGCAAGTATTATCGGGAGGGGCTTTAATTTTGTCCCAAATGGATTATCCAGATTTGAGAGACCCTATAAATGCTGACGTTGTAAAATTATACTATCTATGAGAAGTCAATGGAAAATTTTTCTTGAAACATGAAAATGCCTGTCATTTTAAATGTCATTGTGGTCTAATTTTCATTATCAATAAGCAAAGTTGGTATCCTTGGCCGTTGTTGACATTGGAATAATCACCCTCTCCATTGAAAGGTCCAATTCCCTTTACTTGAACCCATACACTGAAAACACGAGAGAAATTAAGGAGTGAGATCTAGGACATCGGTAATTGACAAAATTCTTTAAAATACTTTATTATAGAGTAATCCCCACCCCCCACCCCCCCTCCTCCTCAATAGGAGTTTTATTGTCTATTTTTCAAGAAATATGAAATCCAAATAGGTAATCACCCTATATCAGATGTTTATTTGTTGAGGATGAGGGCTTCAGTTCATAAAAGTTCCAAAAAGTACAAAAACAATGGGTGGCATTCTACATCGACTTAATTTCCATGATCTCTCTAAAAAAGTCGGCGAAGTCTCAAATGTTCTATATTAAGATCATTCATGTTGACAATAAAGGATCTAAGTGTGAGACAATCAATTCTAATGGGGCTTTTCAAAAAGGTTTGACAGTTTAGGCACCATAGACACTTTATTTTTGCTCTCTTTTTATTTTTAGAAGAGGTTAAAGGGTCCTAAATTAGGAAAAATACAAAAAAAAAAAGGAAATTAAAGAAAACCCCCCAAAAAAGAGATTTAGGGAAAAAATTTGAAAAATAGAAAAATAAGAAAACCCAAAAATATGAAGTTCAAGAAAATACAAAAAATAAGGAAAATAAGGAAAAATATAAAAAAATTAGAAATTTAGAAAAAATACAAAAAATGGAAAAATTCAAAAAAATATACAAGAAATTTGAAAAGTCACAAAAAATTTAAAAAAATAGGAAATTTAGAAAATAAAAGTTTTTAGGTAGTTTAAATAGAGTAGATTTTTAATTTAAAAATAAAGGACCGTTGGACTTAGGCTTAGATTTAAATTTAGCCCAAGTTGACCTAGTCTATATGTACGATTTAATTTTACATATAAATAAGATACAGGTCAACGGCCTAACGGATAAGTGTATAGACATAACTTTGGGGTTTAGTTTGGGTTTTTGGGTTCTATACTCACTAAAGGCATGAAGTTGTTTTTTATCCTTTTCATTTTTAAACTCCATGCATGGCCACATGTTAAGCCATTACTAGGACATGTGTCTAAAATTGACACGTAGCATTTTATGATTGGTTTAGGCAACAAATTTTCTTTCACTTTTTTCCTTCTCCCCTTTCCTTTTTTTTTTCTCTTCATTTTCTTGTTTAAAAAAAAAAAAGAAAACACAAACACAAGTGGAAGTCCATTAATATACGTATGGGAATTCATTGTTTTAAAACATACACAATAGGGGACATTTCAAAAGAGAAAAAAGGGGGGTGTGTTTGTTGTCTACGAAAAAAAAAAACGCATAGCATACCTCTCTTTCTCTCGATTTTTTGGTTAGACCCACCCTTGAAAACAAGAATATACCTCTCTCTCTCTAGAAACCGATCCCCTCTCTCTCTTTACTATCTCTCTCCCTCTCTCCACTACACTTTCTCTCACTACCGTATCTCACTCAACCTCTCCTTCTCTCTCGATTGAATCTCTTGGCTTTCATCCTCTTGAACGTACGCCATATGCCACTCTTACACACTTGCCAACCCAATCCTCTCTCTCAACCACCACAACCCATGACCTACTATCCTCCACCAAAGACCAAACCACTACGACCCCCAATCCTCTACATACGGTGCTGTCCAATAAAGCCCACCCTTTCTCTCTTCACTACACTCTATCTCTCTCGACTACCTGTCTCTCTTTCTATTACCTCTCTCTCGACCTTTCCTCAAAACACGAACTACCCCCTACATACACCGTCCGAACCACCGCACAATGCTACCCATTGACTACTCTCTCTCTCTTTCTTAACCTAAACCTATAGCCAACAAAAACAGCCCACATAGAACCACTAAAGCCACATACATACAACTGTAATACATTACGCCTCTTTGCCACAAAGCTCCAACCACTGCCATTAGCCAAGGCATCACTTCTGTACCCCCTAACCTCAATTAAAAACATACAAAACCGACTTTCCCTCAAAAACTATGGTCTGAATTCATCCCCAACGTCGTCGTTCACTACATTGTATTCATGTCATTTGACCTGAATTCCAACCTACGACCTGCATCCAAACTCGTGCTTAAATTACAACCCAAGTTCGACCTAACTCATGTCTAACTCCAATCTAATCCTTAAGTTTGGTCTAGCCTCTTTTTCGTTTATTTTGTTATTTTGTAATTTTTTTCTTTTATTTATTTATTTATTCCTACTGTAAATGTACTTGTAATAAAAATTTAAAAAAAAAAGGCAAAAAGAGAAAAAGAAAAAAAAAAGAAAGAAAAAAGTAGTTTATTTATTTATTTAGTCTAATAGATAAAATAAAATAAAAAGAAAATAAGTAAATAAAGAAGTAAAAAGTGAATAATAAATCAAATAAAATAATTGAGCAAATAAAATTCATTTTATCACTTAGGAAAAATAACTTTTCAAAAATAAAAATAAATGGATTCTCTTTTTTTTTTTTTAATTGGGATGCATTAGCATTTCCAAAAATCAAATTAATTTAAGATCCTTAGAAATTTTTCTTAAAATAAACCGAATTGAGTAAAAATATAAACCCGGTTGTTTTTCAAAAATTAAAATCAACTCAACTCACTATGTTTTTGGTAAATGAATTACGGAAGTCTAATCTCAAATAGCGGGTACGTGAGCACTCGTACGTAAGTACAGGGCAACTTAAAATATAAAAATTTTTATTTTTTCCATCTTTGTAGATATTTGTATAAGTAAATTAATTTAGTCATATGTAATATGATTAGTCGTTTATAAATTTAAAAGGGTATATTTGAAAAGCGAATTTAAATTCGAAAAGTTAAAAAGTGGTATTCGTTTAAGATTTAATAAATTAGCCCTTGGATCTCGATCTCTGGTTTTCAAAAAACCATTTTATAACACGGTTTAATTGATAAATTGGTAGCTAAGTTATAATCAATCCACTCAATTAGTTATAACTTAACTCTTTTTCCCGACTCTAGTCAAGTAGCGACTCCAAAGTAATTTCAATATGTAAAAAGAACCAGTTTTCTTTAAACCTTAGTTGAGGCTCAACACTAAATGGGTAAGGGTTTAGTACTGATCAGTTTAGAGAACACCTAATTTAAAAAGAGCCGGGAAGACAAAAAACCATGTTTGACAAGCGTTATCAACAAAAACCAAGTAAGTACTTCCACACAATGCTAGCACACCAATTTTTTAAACTTGCACTTGTATTTATACCAGTTTTTACTCCCAACAGCCTGCATTTAGTGTTTAGCCAACCTTTAAAGGCACGATCTTAACTCAGTCTCTTTTCCATGTTCTTTTAGTAAGACCATGAGGTAATTTTGTTCAGTAAATTCTCTCAAGCAAGCCCATAAGACACTTCCCTTCACCAAGTTTCTCTTAGTAAGCCCATAGGGTACTTCTCTTCATTAGTTCCTTTTAGCAAGCCCGTAAGACATAACATTAAGTCCAAAATTAGGGTTGCTAGTCCTTGAGAGACATTCCTACCTAAGTTAGTGAGCCTAGTAAGGCATGACTAGGTTTTAGATCGATCCTAGTTTAAGGTTATTAGTCCCCGAGAGACAATTCCACTTAAGTTAATGAGCCTAGTGAAGCATGACTAAGTTTTAGATTGATCTCAGTTTAAGGTTACTAGTCCCTAAGAGACTCTCTCGCTTAGGTTAGTAAGCCTAGTGAGGCCCGACCAAGTTTTTTATCAATCTCAATTTAAGCTTGCTAGTCTCCGAAAGATGCTCCCACCTAGGTTAGTGAGCTTAGTGAGGCACAGCTAGATCACTTAAATCAATCCTAACTTAAGATTGCTAATCTCCGAGAGACGCTCCCGCTAGGATAATGAGCTTAGTAAGGCATAACTAGGTTTTAGATTGATCCCAGTTTAAGGTTGCTAGTCCTCGAAAGACACTCTTGCCTAGGTTAATGAGCCTAATGAAGCACGACTAGGTTTTAGATCAATTCCATCATAGGGTTGCTAATCCCTAAGAGACATTCCCACTTAAGTTAGTGAGCCTAGTGAGGTACAACTAAGATTTTTATCGATCCCGATTTAGGGTTACTAGTCTACGAGAGGCGCTCCCGCTCAAGTTAGTGAACCTAGTGAGACACGACTAGTTTTCACTCACAAACAAAATCGTTAGTGGATCAAGTCTAGCATAGTTAAGTAGTTGTTTTAAAGTCATCTTAAGAGAAAATATAGTGTTTCTTTGTTTTTGTGATAAAGTTTTGTTCAAACTTTGCCACAAAGAAGGGCAGTTGTAAATACTCAATTTTTGCCCTCTTTATTTTATTTTATTTTATTCCCTCAATAAGCCCTAAATTAAGAAAAACAGAAAAAAAAAATAGGTGATTAAAGAAAACCCAAAAAAATTTTAAAAAATAGAATAAGAAAAAAGCACAAAAAAAAAAAGAATTTTGGAAAAATATAAAAAATAGGAAGTCTAAAAAGAAACCCAAAAAATAAGAAATTTAGAAAATAAAATTTTAAAAAATTTAGAAAATTGAAAAAATTACAAAAAATAGAAAAATTTTAGGGATTTTAAAAAATAACTTTTTATTATGGTAGATTTTCTAGTTTTGAAATAGGTTTAGAAATTGCTTCATTGAACTTTGGCTTAGATTTAAATCCAACCCAAGCTAACTTGGTCCATATGTTCAATTTAATTGCACATGTGGATAAAGTATAAGCTAATGGCCTAACGAATAAATATTAGAGTATTTGCATCGGGTTTGGTTAAAGGTCTGGGTTTCCATTCTCACCAAGCATAAGGTACCACTTCTTTTTTTATAAAATATAAAAGGAAAAAAAATAGAGGATGTATAATCATCGGACTAGGCTAAACCTAGTCCGTATGACTATTAAATAGGGCTCAAGGCCTTGTTTCAAAAATGCGGCCGGAGCAATGAGCTAAGGACACACTTTGTGTACCTAATTTTTTTTCAAACGTATACATGGGGGTGCATAACACGTGCCCTATACATGTCCTTACCCCCAACCTTCTTCTTCCTTCTTTCTCTCCAGCTTTTCAATTCTTCCTCCCTTAGGTGCTCAATTCGAGGTTGTTTTTTACTACATTAACTATGTGATTTCACCGAATTAATGGTAAAATCGTGCAGTAAACTTAGTGTATTATGAATTGAAATGAAAAAAATGTCTTCGTTCATCCTTTTACTCACTTAAATCAAGCATAGAAAATCCTAAAAATTCATTTTTTTCAACAAAAATATTAATGGCGGATTTCAGCCATTAACAAGCTTTACAAACTCATGTAAGCTCGAGAGGTTATAAATTAGAGCCCCATCCTCATTGAAAACCAATGAACAAGATTTCTCCCCCCTCAATCTCTCTATTCGTAGTTTCTCTCTCCCTATACTCTCTCTCTTCGAACCGCCTTCTCCATACATCCCCACTTGAAACCACCACCACGATGAACTTCATAGTGGTTCAAAGCCTAGGTCTTACCCCTCATTCATGCTATAGCCACCACCGTAGTAACTCGCCATCAACCGTCACCAACCACCGCTCTTGGGAACTACTAAAAACTACCTCCCTATACCAAGGCACTCGGCCTATCTCCCAAAACCCAATAGAAAAACCACGAATCAGACTTTTCCTAGTCAATTTGATATTGGAATCGCTTGAAGCAGAGTCTTGTCGACTGCTATAGTAAAAATCTACTAACCCAACCTGACTTAGATCCAGCGCTCGAACCGACCGAAGTACCATACCAATCAAATTCGCGCCAGTCCAACTTGCCTTTCTCCTTAGTCTGGCCCTTCTTCCATTTGGTTTATTTTTATTTTTCTTCTTTTGGTTTTGCTCATTTGTTTTTTTTTTAATTTTAATTTGTTTATTTATTTATTTACATGTAAATTATATTCCAAAAAAAAAAAGAAGAAGAAAAGAAAGAAGAAAGAGAAAAAAGGGAAAAGAAAAAATAGTTTATTTATTTTTAGTATAATGGAATTAGATAAAATAAATAAAATATAGGATAAAAATAAATAAAATAAGAATAAAAATAAGTAGGTTGGTGCATGAATAATTGTCTTATCACTTAGAAGTGTTTTTCTAAAATAAAAACATAATTGGATTCTTTTTACAATTTAGGGCATTTTAGAATTTAAAAAAAATAAATAAATAAATAAGTAAAAATCAAATTTAAGATCTTCCATTTTTAGAAATTTCCTTTAATAAATCAAATTTAGTAAAACATAAACTCAATCGTTTCCAAAACGAAAATCAACATCACCCGCTAAAGTTTTTACAAAAAAAAACTACGTATATCTAATCCCGAATAGCGAGTACGTAGGTACCTACAAAGCGACAATAAAAATAAAAAAATCTAATTTTCCTTTTTCCTAGATTATTTAGGTTATCCAATTAAAGTAATTAACAATTGAGTTTTGTCTTATGAAATTAAAATGTGATTTTTAAGTTTAATTTTAAATTTGGAAAGTTAATGGTACTTGTAAGGGTTTAAAATTTCTAACCCCCCAAATCCAAATCTCTGGTTTTCATAAGCTACTTCAAAAATCAGTTTTATCGTAGACTAGTGGCTAAGTTATAACTAATCCACCCAATTAATTATAACTTAATTGTTTTTCCAAACTTCGGTCGAGTGCCAACTCCAATACGTTTTCAAATTAAACGATTTTCTTTAAACCCTAGTTAAGGATCAATATTGAATGGGTAAGGGTTTAATGTTAATCGGTTTAAAGGAAATCCAATTTATAAAACCAGGAGGTGAAAAACTAAACTCAACAGAACATAAGAGGGCAATTACATGGAGGATATCGGATATCAAAGGAATTAGTCCCTCTTTTTGTACCCATAAAATTTTGATGGAGGACAAATTTAAATCGATAGTGTAACCTCAAAGGAAGCTGAATCCTAACATAAAGGAAGTAGTTAAGAAAGAGGTAGTGAAGTTGATCAATGCAGGATTCATCTACCCAATTTCAGATAGCCCATGGGTGAATCCAATTCAAGTTGTTCCAAAGAAGGGCAGCATGATGGTAGTACCAAATGAGAGGAATGGACTGATACCAATGCATACTACGACTAGTTGGAGAGTATGCATTGATTACAGGAAACTCGATGATGCTACAAGAAAAGACCACTTTCCATTACCTTTTATTGGCCAAATGCCGGAGAGATTGGTGGGTCATGAATACTACTATTTCCTAGATGAGATGTCTAGTTATTTTCAAATTCCAATAGCTCTGAAAGACTAAAAGAAGACTACCTTTACTTGCCCTTATGATACTTTTGCATATCGTAGAATGCCGTTTGGACTATGTAACGTACTAGCCACTTTCCAACATTGCATGATGGCTATTTTTAGGGATTTAGTAAAAGATGTGATGGAAGTTTTTATAGATGATTTTTCTATATATAGTGACACATTTGATGGATCCCTTGCAAATTTGAAAAGGGTATTGCAAAGGTGTAAAGAGACGAATTTAGCGCTCAACTAGGAGAAGTGTCATTTTATGGTACAATAAGGCATTGTGTTAAGACACAAGATATCAAATAAGGGCATCGAAGTAGATGTGGCTAAGGTAGAAGTGATAGTAAAGTTACGACCACCATCATCTATGAAGGCTATGGAAGCTTCTTAGGACATGTTGGATTCTATCAGCAGTTCATTAAGGACTTCTCTAAGATAGTTTGGCCATTGACAAAGCTCCTTGAGAAGGGTATGCTATTTGATTTTAGTGCTAGTTGTTTAAAAGCCTTTAATATTTTGAAGGAAAAATTGACCAATACTCCTATAATGGTATTGCTAGTTTGGACCATACCATTTGAATTAATGTGTGATGCAAGTGACTCAATAGTAGGAGCGGTATTGAGGTAAAGAAAAGACTGATACTTTCAACCAATACATTATGCTAGCAAGAAACTCACTCCAGCTTAAGCAAATTATACCACAACTAAGAAGGAATTGTTAGCAATTGTTAGCAATTGTCTTTACTTTTGACAAGTTTCAACCCTAACCGATTCTCTCGAAAGTGATTGTTTACACCGATCACTTAACTTTAAGATACCTTCTATCTAAATCTGATGTAAAACCTCAATTAATCCATTAGGTATTATTGCTTCGAGAGTTTGATTTAGAAATAAGGGACAAGGAGGGAGCAAAAAATTTGGCTGCGAATCACTTGTCTAGGTTGGATAATCCACATCTGGAGGAATTAAATGAGGATAACATTAATGATAAATTTCTAGAAGAAAGCTTGTTTACTCTTTGTACAGTAAAGACCCACAACATTCCATGGTTCATCGATATAGCAAACTATTTGGTGGGGAAGATTCTACCTCAAGACTTGGATCACTACAAGAAAAAGAAGTTTTTCTCAAAGTTAAAGCATTACTTTTGGGAAGATCCTTTTCTTTTTAGAGTGTATGCTGATCAGATTATCCAACGCTATGTATCACATGAAGAAGGATAGACAATCTTGTTTCATTGCCATAGTTGACCAATAGGTGGTCACTATAACGTAAATAGAATAGTTTAGAAGGTATTGGAGGCTAGCTTTTACTGGCCAAATATATTTCAGGGTGCTCATGATCATATTGTAGCTTGCAATAGGTATCAAAGAATTGGAAATGTTTCCCAGAGGGATAAAATGCTACAGAAATATCTTAGAATATGAAGTCTTTGGCATTTGGGAAATAGACTTCATAGGACCATTCTCAAGTTCTTATTATAATAAGTACATTTTAGTTGTAGTAAATTATGTGTCAAAGTGGATTGAAGCTCAAGTTTTACCAACAAATGATGCTAGGGCGGTAGCAAGATTTTTGAGAAAGTTATTTTTTAGATTTGGAGCACCTTGAACATTGTTTAGTGATAGGGGAACTCACTTTTGCAACAATCAGATTGAATGGGTCCTTAAGAGGTATGGGGTACACTATAAGACGGCCACTCCTTACTATCCATAAACAAGTGGTTAAGTAGAGGTATCTAATAGGGACCTAAAAAGGATTTTGGAGAAGACTATAGCACACAATAGAAAGGATTGAGCTAATAAGCTAGATGATGCTTTGTGGGCATATCAGACTACTTACAAAACTCTATTAGATACTACACCTTGTCGATTAGTATATGGTAAGGCTTGCCATTTACTGGTGAAGATTGAGTATGAGGCTTATTGGGCTTTAAAGACAACAAATTTGGATTATAAAGTAGCTGGTAAACTTAGGTGTTTCCAACTCAATGAATTGAATGAGTGGTGTTAGATAGCTTATGAGAACAATCAAATGTATAAGGAGTGAGCTTAACATCTTCATGATTCCAGGATTAAGCATCCTAAGCAATTTAAGGAAGGTGATCAGGTACTTTTGTACAATTCTAGACTTAAGTTATTTCTTAGAAAACTTAAGTTTACGTGGTCATGTTCATTTTTAGTAAAAAAGGTGTTTCCATTTGGGGCAATAGAAGTTGAGCATCTAGAAAAAGGGACATTCAAAGTTAATGGACAACGGTTGAAGTTATATCATGGGAAAGTGGATTGGAATGAAGGTAAGGAAGAGTTAAGACTTCTCCAATTCAAGGAATGAAGCTGCATACTATAGGAACGTCTAATTAAAGATGTTAAACAAGCATGTATTCTTGATTAGACTATCAATTTTATTTTGTTTGTTTTGAGTACTTCAAAATTTGTTGAGTTTTGAATTAATTAATTCTTGTTATTATTATTCATTTGGATTGTTTTAAGTATCTTGTTTATAGTTTGATGCACAAGGAAAGAAAACAATAAGTGGAAGTTGTGGAAATTCGAAGGGAAGAGAAGAATTTCATAAAGTATGAGGATATAGAGCAAGGATAGAAGCCCAATATATATCTCAGTTGTGATAAAGGTAAGTATTTAAATTTTTCAAGCATAGTATCCATTATGAGATTAATCATGACCGTGATAAATTAATAGGGTTAATCCACCTGTCCATCACGATCGTGATCACTTCCTTGGAAAATTTCACACCTCAATCACGGTCGTGATCACTACCTTAAGAGTTTTTCAATTCAATCATAATCATGATAAAATGAGTTACATGCGAAATTTTTTACCACAGTACTAATTACGAGTTTGTTCACACCCATGCATAAAGGGTAAAGGTCGTGATGGTACAAAAATTTTAGATACAAAACTAATCACAGGGCTCATCATGCCTGTGATTAAGCTTAAAAAGGGCATCATAGCCCGAGTCACAACCGTAATCATGTTCCTACCATCCTACTATATAAGCAATTTTCCTCTCTCTCTCTCTCCTCATTTCTCACATTTTGAAAATCCATCCCGTGATACTTTCACCACACTAATTTACTACAAAACTCCTCCCCTACTTTCTTCACATCAACCCTTATTCCACCTATTTCTAACACTTGCACAATCATTTTTCATCACTCTACGCTTTTCTAAAGTATGATCTTCCTCTTTTTCTTTCATTTTTCTATATTTGCATAGATTTGATTCTTGTTACTTTATGGTTTATATATGTGTGTTTGCTATGATATGTAAAAGTGTTATTATGGTAATAGTAGTTGTGTTTATATCATAATTAGACTTTGATTTGCATGATTTTGTGAAGGAAGTTGGTATATCAAGATTAAACCCTAATTTTTATTAATAATGATAGAATTGGGGATTTTTGCAAATTGAGCCTAAGTTGATGAATTAGTCTTGTCATAATACTTAAGTGTTATGTAGAATTGTATTGCTAGTTGTTGTTATGTATGATTGAAGTGTTGTGTTTATGTTTAATAATGTGAAGTCAAGTGTTGTATAGTTTAAGGAAGACACTAATCCTCAATTGATGCTTAGGTTACAAGTTGAATCACTTTGAATTCATTTGTGTAATAGGTGTTTAGAAGTTGGTTAGGGTGGATCATGATTACTCAATAGATGCTTTATGTATAAAGTTAAAGAAAGTTGAAATGGGTTTGTTTGGTCTGAATTGTACTTGAATTGTACATGAGTTTGAATTAACACTAATGTTTGCAAATGGCACAAAAAATCAACCACTCCTCAAGCTAAGAGATCAAAAGCTGCTCGGTCTCCTTCTCTTCCTCTAAGACGATCTGATGTAACAAGTTCCAGTAGGGTGGTTACTCCACCAGTTGGTATGATTGAGGAGCAGAAAGAGAGATTTAAGGAATTTGCCATTAGGAAGATTATTAAGCAACACTGTGTAGTAGATTGGGATGTGCTTGAGGAGTACGACTTAAAGATATCTATGTAGCGATTGCTAGGAAATAGATCATGGCTGAAGTTGTTGACAATTTAGGAGAAGACTTATGAACAAACAACTTTGGCTTTCCTCTCATCTTTCAAGATTAAGTACAAGTATATCAACTCCAAAATGGACAATGAGGTAGAGTTCTTTGCGTTTAGACAAACTCATACCTTCAATATGTTAACATTTGTACAGGCAATGGGGTTATATACCTAGGTTGAGCTTGAGGATGAGGAGTTTGTTGACATGCCAGTAAGTCGTCCTTAGGGAACTTCAGTGAATGAGTTTTGGAGAGAAATCTCCAATGAGAGTAGTTTTAGAGCAAGCAAATCCCAGGTTTCCACTTTGAAGAAGACTAGTGCTTGAGTCTTTCATTACATTCTTATGAGGACAATTTATAGGAAGTACAAGAGCCCAAAGGTAGTGGGGGAGAATGATCTATTTCCCTTATACAATGTACCAAAGGGGTTTCCAGTAAATGTAGGCATCTTAACTACATTCGAACTTCATCAGCAAACGTTTGATAAATGTAAGGGTATTTTTGTTAAAAGGCTGATTACAAGGATCCTCAAGAATTAGAGGTTACAGCCTATAAGTAACAGGCTAAGAGACTCTTGTGCCAATGCTAAACCACTACCAAGAACCCTTTTTAATTAGTAGGGCATTGCTAGAGTCTCAAATCCTGATTTAGACATTAAGGACCCTGGTGCTCCTGATTTTGTACCATTAACATCTAGCTTCTTAGTTAAAAATTTAAAGAGATTAGAAACTGAAGTGCCTAAGATTAAGGAGACTCATAAGGGAATTGTTAAGATTTTAAAGAACATCGCCACGAAAGTAAGAGCAGCTATTCCCTCTTATTTCTCTCATTCTTTAACCTAAGAGGATGCAGGTCTTAGTCAACCTTCAATTTCCCTACCCATAAGTGCTCCAAAAGAAGAAGAAGGAGATGAAGAGTTGGGAGAAGAACGCTCTAGTGATAAGGAGAAAGGGCCAGAAGATGAGGACAGTGATGATGAGGAGGAACCGCATGGTGTCTCACAGGAAATAGCTGGATATTGTACTAACGATGATGATGAGGAAGAATCATCCGAAGAGGATGAAGATGATTCAGATGAAGCTGATTGACTTGTTTTCTTTCTTTTGTTTTCTTTGTTTTATTTTGTTGTATTTTGTTAGTTTTAGATTCATTAGTTGTTTGGGAGCTTAACCTCATTAATGTTCTATTAATGGAGACTCTCTTCGTAAGAGTTTGTTGCATTTTGTTTTTGTTTTATGATGATGGTTAGGTATCTTTTGTTGTTCGAGTTGCCATAGTATTGGGAGCTATACTATCTGATGGTTTAAGAATCAATGAAATAGTCAAACTACATATTTCAGGGAAGTCCAGTTCTTATTTGATTATCAATTTTCATCTTTTTAGGCATTCCTTTTCTATGCCTATTCTATCATTGCTTCCCTTAGACATTGACGACAAGGTCTCTCATTAAGTGTAGGGAAAGGTAAATTTTGCTTATCAAAAGTCTTCCACTTAAGCTATTTGTTCTCAAGTTATGAGTTCACTAAGTAGATTGTCAATTTAGCATAGTAGTACTCAATTTTGTGCATAACTACTTCTTGTGGACATAGTGTACATGATCAATATTGTAAGATAAAATCTAAGTAGAGTACGATTACTTGTTATTTAATGAATGAATTTAGAGGTTATAAGTAAATCAGAGTCATTAGTTCAAAAGTTCATTGGTTATTTTTCTAAATTTTCTAATTAGTACATCTACTTTTCAATTACTTTTGAGAGTTTGATTAACCTTGAATGAAAAGGGCAAATAAAGTAATTCACTTATTGATACTTCTTGAGAATCTCTTCAAAATAGAGTAAATTGAAGTGTTTAAGGACTAAATTAATAAGGGCGGGCTCTAGCCCCTCATAAGAGCAAAGTTTGACCCTGCTGCTAATTTTTGTCTTTACACCATTGCAATAAGAATCTATAAGGACCAAGTTAGTAAGGGCAAGCTTTGGTCCCTCAAAACAGCGAAGTGTAACTCTGTTGCTGATCTTTATCCTTATAACCAAGTTGGTAAGGGTAGGTTTTGGTCCCTTAGAAGAGTGAAGTCTGACTCCATTGCTAATCTTTGGTGCTCTTAAAAAAAAAAAAAGAGAGAGAGAAAAGAAAGAAAAATACGAATGTAATGTGTAAGTTTTTTTTGGAGAGATTCAATAAAAGAAGTAGAAATATAGGAGAAAGATGAATGCAATATACTTTTCTTCTAGATTAGTGTTCTTAAGAAGTAATTGAAGAGTTTTTATACACTTAAGGAAATGGATGAAGTATAATCAATTTTTATTTGATCTATTTGACTTTGTGCTAACTTTATGCCTTTGAAAACTATCATTACATAGTAAGGGTGAAGTGTGCTTTACTTTGATTGTTCTTAGAATATTGCTTATTGTTCTAAGAACACAATGTGTCAAGCATAAGGTTACTTTCTTGGGAATGCCTTGCCGATTGTGCATTTAGTTGTTATTAAGTGTTTGCTTGAGCACAAGTAAAGCTTAAGTGTGAGGAAGTTTGATAAGTGTAAATTACTTTACACTTTCAAGGTATGTTTAGGTATAGAATTAATCATAATTGTGATTTAATTCTTAAGTTTTGGTACTTGATTGTATCATGTATTGATTTCACGCAAATCACGAGCAAGGGGATGAAATTTACACAAAACCAATGACATTTAAGTTAATCACGACCGTGAGGAGAAGAAAACTTTGAAGTAGAAATAAGAATTATTCAATCATAGGTGTGATGAAGAATGATTTCATTGACTAGCACTAATCTCACCCTTTATCACGGGCGTGATTGAGGAAGCATTAATAATCCCCCTGTCAATCATGGTCATGATTACATAGCAAGAGGGTGATCACACCCTCAATCACGAGCGTAATGAGTTGTAATGAAGCAATGAGGAGTTCGTGTCCATTATCACAATTGTGATTAGCGAAGTATCTTATTTTCTATGATGGTCATGCCCTGAGTTATAAGCGTGATGGGTATCGAGCCTGGTTTTTTACCCTCTTAGTTCTTTTTATAGAATTAGGTCTTCTTTAAACCGAACAATATTAAACCCTTACCCATTTAATACTAGCCCTTGACTAGGGTTTAAAGAAAACCATTTTTTCAATTTGAAAAGATTTAGAGTCGCCACTAGACCGGACTCGGGAAAAGGGGTTAAGTTATAATCAATTGAGTGGATTGGTTATAACTTAACTATCAATATATCAATTTAAAAAAACCAAGTTATAAAATAGCTTTTTGAAAACCAAAGAATCTGGATCTAAGTGTTAGGACTTTTAAACCCTTACGGGTACCATTGACTTTCCAAAATTAATTTTAATCTTTAAAAATCACCTTTTTATTTTATAAGATGAAACTCAATTTAACTATTCTAATTGGACAAATGAAATAATCTAAACTAAAAAAAGGAAAATTAAGTTTTTTCATTTTTATCATTGCCTCGTAAGTACTTATGTACTCGCTATTTGGGATCAGATGTACATAATTCTTTTTTGTAAAAACTTTATTGGATTGGTTTTGTTTTAATTCGAAAACAATCGAGTTTACATTTTACTCAATTTTGATTTGGTTAAGAAAAATTCTTGAAACGTCCTAATCGATTTCTTATTTTTGGAAACTCTAAAATAATCCTAATTTGGAAAGAGATTTATTTATTTTCACTTATTTTTAGAAAATCAATTTTTCTAAGTGATTAATCTTATTTTATGTATTTTCCTTTTTCATTTATTTTATCCCCTTTTTTTTTGTTTACTTAATTAATTTATTATTTATTATGGCTTATTTATTTTTATTTAAACTAGTAACAAAAAAGAATAAAGTTACCTTTCTTTTTTCTTTTTTTCCTTTTCTTTCTTTCTTTTCTTTTTTCTTCTTCTTTTTTTCTTTTTTTTTTCTCTTTTACATTTACATTTGGAGGTAAATAAAAAATTAAAAAAAAAAAACAAAATCAACAATAAATAAATAAACTAAACAAAAACAAAACAAACAAAATAAAATTAAAAAAGAAACCAAAATAAATAAATAAAAAGGGTCCGAACCAAAAAGAGGATGCACAAGTCAGACCTGGGTCGATCGAGTCGGATTGGGTCGTCGAATCGGGTTTGGGTCGTAGATGGAAGGAAAGCAACACCATGCGATAGAGAAGCTCCAAGCATTTTCCAACCACCTAAACCATGGGGAAAAGGGATTTTAGTGAGTATCTTATTAGATTTATGAGGGGTAGGCGAAGTGTCGAGACCAATGGAGCTTGGGTTGGTGGTTTTCGGATGTTGGCCATGGGTGGTGGTGGTGGTTTGGCTATACGGAGTTTGCTGGGTGTGATTAGTTAGTTGGGGTAGAGGTTTTGGAGAGTAGGGAGTTCAATTGTATGGCTAGTTTAGGTTAAAGACGGCTGAGGGTGGTGGTTCGAGGAGAGAAAGGGGCGGTAGTTAAAGTTTGATGGACGGTGTTTGGTTAAGCGACTAGGGGGCACGGCGGTGGTTGTAGCTAGTACTAGCTAAAAGCTATGAATGTAAGGGTTGCGGCTAGGGTAGTGGTGTTTCTCGAGGGTGGCTAAAGAGAGAGAATCGAAGAGAGAAGGGGTTTGGTGTGTGTAGAGAGAGAAAGTGAGAGAGAGAGAGAGAGAGAGTAGTTATGAGTGACTTAGCTGCACGTGAGTGGCTATGTCCCCTCCATGATCACCCCTGATACCCTTTATATACTCAAAATTAACCTAGAAACATGGAAAGTTCAAATAGGAGTTCAATGAGAAAAACTGAAATTTCAGTTTCTTTTCCAATTTTTGGAGCTCAGTTTGACTAAGTTAATGCATGAATTTAGACGTGTTCTTGATCGCTATTAATAATAAGCCATGTCTAGCTTGCAATTTCACTATTGATTTGGTGAAATTGCAATAAGAAAGGGTCCAAAAATTGTACTGAAGTGGGTGATTTGAAGAGGATGGTGCTAGAAATCTAGGGAAAATAAAGGAAAGAGGGGGAAAGAGAAGAGAAAGAGAGGAAAATGAAGGGGAAAGGAAAGAAGGGGAGGGAAAAGTAGGCTGATGTGGTGCTACATCAACCGTGCCAGCCAACCCCAGCATGCCACATATCATTCATGACATGTGGCAGCTGATGTGGCACGCCATGTAGATGTCACGTAGTGCTACATCAACAAGGCCGTCAAATCCAAGGATGCTACATGTCAGGATACGTAGCGCAATTAGATCTTGATACGTAGCAGTCCTTGATGTGATTGAAAACAAAAAAATAAGAAAAAGGTCTCCCTACCTTTGCCAAGTTTTGAACCCAAGACCTCATACTCAATGCTAATATTATGTCCATATGCTTAACTGTCAGGCCATTGGCCTGTGTCTTGTCCATATGGACTCAGTCAACCCGAGCTAGATTTAAATCAAAGCTCAAGTTCAACGGCCCAACTTCTAAACCAAAATTAAAATCTATCCTAATAACATGTTATTTTCTAAAATCTTTTATTTGAATTTAATTTTTATACTTTTTATGTAATTTTTCAAATCTCTAAATTTTTAAACTTCATTTTCTTTTTCTTTTTTTTATCTTTTTAGGGTTTCTTTTTTTTTTGTGCTTTTTCTTGTTATTGAAATTTTTTGCATTTTGCCATGATCTTTATTTTTTCTAAATTTCTTGATTTTTTTTTGTTTTCTTTAATTCCCTATTTTTTTTTTCTAATTTAAGGCTCACTAAGAAAAGATAGAAAAATAATAAAAATGAAATAAATAAAAATAAATAAAGGGGGCCAAAAATTAGGTATCTACAATGGGAGAGATACAATTGTTCTTTTTTAACCTTTTCAGACAAATTAATATGTGAAAAATGTCAAATGGTGTCTTGAAGAGGTCGATTCAAGTCTTTTAACGGGAAGAGTATAAATATACTGCGACTTTTGGAATAAGGAGCATAAAAAAAAGAAAAGAAGGAAACATCATTAAGAACATCAATTCGTAAACCAACATCACACCGAGTCTTTCATCTTGGTATACATTGTAATTTCCTTTTCATTATAATGTTGTACCGTACCTTTCCTAGAATTACTCAAGAGAGCCGAGAATTCAACATGTTTATTGTAAAGATTTCTACAATGGAATTAAGAACGGGGTTATATTTCTTGGTTTTATTATGTTAATTTCTTTGTTATTCCTTCATTTTGTTAATACATTTTGTTATTTCATCATGTATGAGTAGTACTTAGGACTTGCTACATCAACTTGGTATGAATAAGTAAGTGATTCCTAAAAATGGTTAGTTCCAGTGAATTGAGCTTAATCAATCTAAGTACAGTGTAGTATACAACATTGTCTTAGGCCTAATTTCATTAGAATATGTCGAGAGACAATTCTATTGAATAGATTTGATTTGTTAGAACAATTTACTCTTGACAATAGAGATATTATTAGGAAAGTTGTTGTATTCTTAAGGACAATGATAAATGAACATGTCATTAATGCGATCCAAATTGGCTATTAATTTAGAAGAGATTCTAATAGATATAATTAGGATTAAAAGTAAGTAGTTTTGAGAAGAATGATTACATACCAATAATTTCCTGTATATAACAAGTATTAGGATAAAAAGTATATTAATAGTATCGCACTAAGTAGTGAAGTAAGTTTGTAGATTAATCATTATAGTATTAATAGTGTCTGTAGCAGTTGTGATGGATTAGCATAGTATAACTAGTAAATTAGATAGTTTAATCTTTACATCATTTGATAAATTAGGTTGTTAGTTAATAAGAAGAGTAATAAGCACTAGTGTTTGAATATTTTTTCCTAGTGGAGACAACCTTATACTTATCTATGTTATAAAACGATAAGTATACTTGCCTATTAAACTGATTTAAGGATAGAATATAGGTTTATAAATTTTAAAACTCAAAAGCTCTAATTAGAGGTGATTAAGTTTAGAAGTTAAATCAGAGGATAATTTCTTAAGTCTTTAAGATTAGCTAAAATCAAAGGGAAAATTAGAGGATTCTATAATCTAAATTAAGTTATGAAACTAATAAACTACTTGAGAAATTCTAACTTATAAGTGAGTATAACCTATAAAACTTATTTCAAATAAAATAAAATTATATGAAATGAACCAACTATTGATACTCAAAAGTAACTCGAAACTAATCTACTTTGTATGTATAAGAACAATTGAAGATAGGGGACGGTCAAGAATAGTAGTTGGTGAGGTGTAGGTAAGTTGGGATCCATGTGTCACAGCATGTTAGAGTACTGTAACAAAGTACTTAAAGACCTGGGAGTGCATTTGCTTGTGATTGTAACTTAGTTGAATGTATGCATACCTTGTATATGATTGTTTACTTGAATTATGAAATTAGAGTGCTGCCTTACATAATTATACTTGATTTGCTCTACCTTGTGAATTGGTTTATCACCCTTAACTGGATTTAACCAATGACTGACCTTTAAACTAACTAGACATGCATAATAACCTATTAGGGAAACGATTAGATGTGTCAAACTAAATACCAACCCCTTCAATAAGAATAATTGAAATGGTCCCTTCCCTATCATTAGTCAAACTAAGTGATAAGAAAGGAGGTCGCAATAAAGGTGAGGTCTATGGTTTGAAGGAGGTCTTGATAGGAGGGTATTCTCTATTACATAAGCTTAGATTTAGTTTGAGTTGTGTCATGTTGAAACTCCTTAATCTGGATTTGAGTGGATGTAATTTCTCTAACCTCACAGTGAATTAAATAACATTGTGCGATGCTTCATTTGATTGTTTGCATTACTGTAAGCCCCAAAGTTCAGCCAAGTAACCGTAAGATTGAACTTAGAACCCAAGGTTTAGGGCGATCGGCTAAAGGACCCGATCACACTCAAATTATAAACTATTTAGCAAAATACCAGTAAAAATGACTCTGTAAACTTAAATTTAAGAAAATGAGTAGTAAAATAGGAGACTATAAAATTTTCAAATTTTAAGCATAATAACTGCTAATTACCGAAAAAGCAAAAAGTGTAATATAATAACTAATAAATTAGTAAAGATAGATTATATGTATACTAAAAATTTTAAAATGACCAAAATAATATTTAAGAATGTTCACGTGTACCCTACATATATTTACGTGTAGATAAAAATACGCGTAATTACTAAAATTGGCCGAAAACTAAGTAAATAATTAAAGAAAAATACAAAATAATTATAAAAAAATCAGAAAAAAAATCAAAAGAAGATAACTACAACAAGATCAGGTCGTGGACTGAAAAGAAAAAAATTAACCAATAAGAATTTGACAAACAAAAAGCCAAAAATCAAGGAAATGGGGCAAAATCCCATCAAATTAATGCACATTAATTACTATATTTGTCTATAAATAAGGAAAAAATTCTTAGAAGTCATTTGGATAGTTTGTGATCTGAGAAAAATCGAAACACAAGAAAAATCGAGAGAAATTTCAGAAAAAAAAAAAAGAAAACTGTGCAGATTAGCAAGGTGAACTAAAATCACCACCCACCACCACCTGGGACCGAACCACCACCACCACCCGGGACCGAACCACCACCACCACCCTACACTAGAACCAGCGTCGGGATCGGCCGACAGCCTTGGACCGGGTTTGGACGGCCAGAAAGCTTCGAACCGGTTAGTCATTTATTCACCCCGATTTTTGTATAATTTTGTAAAATTAGTTATTTTATCCAGAAAATTATGAAACTTGTTATTCTGAGGTTTTATTGTATGTAGATTTAGGGAAAAATATTGATTTAGTTTAATTATGTCTAGAAATATAGGGTCCCTAACAAATTGTTCAAAACCGAGCATGATTAAACCGGAAATTAAATAGGCTTAGGGATGTAGTTTGGGGCTCAAAATTTTTCTGTAGGATTCTCATATGATGTATAACAGTGCTATGAAGCCATTTTTTTTAAATTAATTTTCAAAAATTTTAAGTTAATTTTTAGCCCTAAAATGATGGTAAAATTGGATGATTTAGGATTAAATTAGGTGATTAGAATATTAATTACTGATTTGGATCTTAATTAGATGTTTAAGGAAGTTAATCTCTGCAGTGGAACCCTAATCCTAGCATTTAGGTACTAAGTATAGTTAATTAAGGAAATTAGGTAAATAATATAAGAAATTAGTAATATGTGAAATTGTAAATTAATAAATATGGAAAAATTAGGGTTATTTAGATAATATTAGAGTAAAAATCAGAATAATATTAAATCTGAATTAAGATTGAATTTTAGGTAATTATATAAAAAGTAAGATTTTCTCACATCGGGGATAAATCCGATACCCTAATTAAGACTGGCGTATACCAAATAGCTTAGAATACTAAATTAAGATCCAATAGGATATCTAGATACTCGAGCTTAATGTAATTAATTTCACATTAAGATTCGAGCATATTTAGGATTTAAAAATCGAACTAAAACCTAATTTAGAAATTGATGCGGAAACCGAAACCGAACCCAAACCTAAACCCAAACCTAAAATAATTATAAAAGACTTAAGACCTAGATAATTAAGTATATTAAACCCTAAACAACACATAACAATAAGCGTTATAGGATAAAACAAACTTATAATAGTTATATGAAATGCTGAAACCACTTTTGTGTTATAGGGATAAACGGTGATGGCCTGAGCAAATCGGACCTCGAGTGAGTGAGCGAGGAGTCAAGGTAAGTTGGGATTAATACGTTGCTGTATTTTTGGAGGCTTAAGATTATGCTTGGTTGTGCTTGTTAGATAGTTGAATGTGTGCATGTGCTTGATTATGGGTGATGCGATGATTTTGTTTGTTGCTTTGGCACATGTTGTATGAATTGTATGTAATAATTAATCACCCTAAATTGGACTTAATCAAATATACGACCAGTAATCATAATCGAACATGCATGGCAACCCGTTAGGGGATTTAGGACTCTCCGGCCAAATACCGACCCCTTCAGAAGGGATAGCGCAGGATTGCAAAATGGTCCCTTCTTCATCCTCAGTCGAACTAAGTGACAGGAGAGGAGGTCGCGGCGAGGGTGAAGGCAGTGGTTCGAAGGTAGTCGCGGGAGAAGCAAGGTCTCCATTACACAAGCCTGGGTTTGGTTGTGAGCTGTTGCATTAACGGCAACTCCTCAACCTGGATTAGAGCGGGCGCAATTTCTCTAATCTCACGACGGGCCGGACAACGTCGTGCGATGGCATTTGCTTGCACATGCATTGCACTTAATAAGTGATTAAAAACCTTGTTGTGTGTATGGTATAGTTTTAAGTCCTCCGTCCCTACTTACTGAGCTGTGGTTGCTCACATCCCTATAAACGTCGTGCAGGTGCTGGCTAAGAAGTGGCAACCAATTACTCAGAAGCTAGCAACTGTTGGATCCTAGGGAGTGAAGAAAAACATCGAAGAATAAACACATATTTTAAGGTCTAAGTTTTTACTTTAGAATTATTTTTCATTTCCGAATGATGTAATAACTAGGAGATATATTATAGAGGAATATTGAAAACTTTAACTGCAGTAATTGAATTATAGTGATTATATACATATTTCCTCACTTTCTTAGGTAAATGATTTGTTTAAATTACAAACTGTTTCCTTCAAAGCGGGTTAATCGTGGACGCCTTGTGTAGATCAGGTCTAAGATAGCGGTTGTAAGGCCAACTTCTATCTTAGGGGGGTTTACATGGTAGGGGTTGTTACGACTCTGCCGCTTCGGGGCGTGACAATTACATTTAACTAAAATGTAATGTTTGAAAACATATTTAAGTTTGTCATACTCTTTTGTCTCTATCCCACTTATTGAGGTAATTGTGCTCACATTCCTATAGATGTTCTTGCAGGTGTTGACCAAGAGTTAAGGATGTCGACCTATAACCACCTTTAGGATAGTTTACTTCAAGCTAGGAAAGTGAGGAAACATGAAGACCTTCAAGACCCTAAATTTTGTTAGACTTTCTTTTGTTTTTCTTGTGGAAACTATCTGGAATACCTTGGAAACACCCACCAGTTTCCAACCTCATCATATGTAAACATCAAAACTTATGGCTTTTGAAAACAGTTCAAGAATGCTAGAACTTTTGATGTATAACTATTTATTAAAGATGCTACTATTTTATTAATTTGAGAATTATTAGTGTTCTTGAACTGGTATCTTGAAAAGCTTTATCATAGGTTTCACTAATATTAGGCACAGAATTGGATGCTTTAAAGTAATTAAGTTAAGTACGTTTGGTGTAGACTAAGTCTACGGTAGCAACTGTAAAGCTTGCTTCTATATTAGGATAGTTCGCATGGCAGGATTATTATAACTTATCCACTTCGAAACATGATATGACACGTTGGTTGAATAACTAAGGTCTTCCTAATAGTAGATGTGAAGCTCCCATGAAGACAAGATCACATACTACTTCATCTTTATATACATTTCCTACATAGAACGGTACAATCACTTATTTGATCACATGTAGAGCACCTTTGTCATGCAACCAATGCAGCTTATAAGGTCAAAGGAGCTTAGAGATCGGCAGATGATATGAGGCAAGCGCACTTATCAAATTGTAGTAGTGGATTAAATCCAAGTGTCAATCTCTCAAAGACTTTGACTATTAATACTCACTAGATCTCTATTATCTAACCAACAAATTTGAGTTCAAGAATTTAAAGAAGCTAAATTAAATTATAGCAACTTACTAAATTAATTAACAATTATTAAAGAACTTAAATAAGAAAGCTATAAAATTGTAGATTAATTCATGATTCGGCAACCATATCTAGATCTTTGTTTTCCCTAGATCTAACATGTGATTTTCTCTAAGACAATCTAATTTCTTCTTTAATCTTTCTTAACCAAGTGAATTCTTTGTTAATGTTAATCATTTTCTCAAGTTAATTAACCCTAATCTTAAAATCATCCATGAGAATTTCTTCACAATAACATGACCTAAGATCGCATTATTGCACAACGAATTCTCTATAATATAAATCAAAATTCTAGAAATATCTTGCAACTTGATCTAAGTCAGGCCTAAGCTTAGATGCAGAGTGTTGATGGAAGTCTCTTTAAGTCAAGTGACTAGATAGCTTGGCTTTTGTTGAGAGCCTAAATAGCTTGGCTCAAAAAGAATACTAGTATTTAGTAGTTTGGGTATTGCCTTTAACACTGTTAAAGCTCGACACTTAGGTTAGATAAAGTGAAGTAATCCTTGGTTAGCGATGGAATCCCCGTCCTTGAATGGTTCACTCATTGAGTAAGTTTTAATAATCCTCTAGCTTAGCTGCAGGTAATGGGTTCGAGGGGTTGATTCCTATTGCTCAACCATTTCATTAATAGGGAAAGATGTCTGTCCTACAACAATGACTATAATAGGGTATTTATACTCAGCGTCCTAGGGTTACAATATAACTTGAACATTTACTAAAATGGGTAAAAACTGAATGTAGAAATGTAGAAAAAGAGAGGAAAATTTTGTAATCCTTCCCTAAAGAGAATATTTGATGTCAAGTTGTACATCTAAGGTTTATAGGACATGTGTCTTTAGAGGAGAGGTTGGAGGATTCTACACACAAAGATTTCTGACTAGTTTAGATAAGATTGACTGTGTTTAGTTCATTGCTCAGCTTGGTACATCCTTTACAAAACAAATCGAGAATACCATCACAATATGCCTGTGCTTGGAAAGTAAAGAGACCTCTAGAGTATGTCAACAAAATAGGTTGGAGGTCCTCAAATCGCTCAACTTAACCTAACTCTTGAGTGAAGAGGAGGTTGAACTCATAACAGCTTAGAGCCAGTTTAAATCAACTTGGCATAATAAGTCGACCTCTTTAAGAATTAGGCAACAAGTAAGGATTTGACAAACTGTATTAGTGAGGCCCTTCGCTTAAGAGTGGGTGAGAGGACCTAAAGATTAATTCCTATCATTCCTTTTAAGTTGTTTAGGATTTAGGGTCAAATCCTTGAAGTTCTCTACTAGGGTGTCTTCTTTAGATACCAACAAACTTAAGTCGGCTAAGTTGAAGACATCTAAAACTCCATACCCTTTGGAGAGTTCAAGCTTGTAAGTGTTGTCATTAATCCTCTAAAGTACACTAAAAGTTTCCTCAACTCAAGGTGAAAGCTTATTCTTTCTCTTGTTCGAAAATGTTTTCTTGTTGAGATGTCGCCATACAAGATCTCTGGTTTGAACAACTTCCTTCCTCTTCAACCATGGGTTATCAACCTTTCGACAGCTCAAGTCAATTGTTCAACAACTTTCTAGTAGATCTATTGCAAGGTATAAGCTTAGTCTTCAGCTTTCGGGTCACCTTGTTCGGTCTTAGGCACTAGTGCTTAATTAAATGAAGCTCTAAGTTGAAATCATAGACAACTTTGATTATTATCACACCCCGAGCAGGAGAAGTCGTAATAGTCCAGTCATATAAATTAACTTAAAATAGAAGCTAACCTCACAGTTATTATTGCAGATATAACCTACATAAGGTATATATGACTTAACTAGCTTGAAGCGTCCATTATAATACTTGTTGTTAATAAAATCTATGGTATAACCACTCAGAATACTTGTTCAAGACAACCTATTGTACAATTTTTCCATAATATAGTAGTGTTTTCACAAGTATTTACATATCGAGAGTTCCCATTCACATTAAAAGTTTACAAAAGCCATAGATTTTATAGTCTATTTACAATAAGATAGGAAATTAGTGGGCATCTTAAAGATTGCCAATTAGTTTCCTCAAAACCAAAAGAAATCCCCAAAAGTCTAGATCCAATATAACTTCCAATTCCTCACTCCCTTAATCCCACGCACACTAACATGAGGGTAAATGAGGGTGGTTATATCTCTGCATCTTAAACCCTTATTGGGCACTTACAAAAAAGTCTATAGAAATATGAGCACAACTAACTTAGTAAGTGGGACAGAGACAAATGAGTACACTAAACATAAACATGGTTTTCAAACATTTTATTTTAAATGAAATGCAATGCAACAAGCAAATGCAACACCATACAATGTTATCCAGTCCACTGTAAGGTTAAATAAATTTCATTCGCTTTAACTTGGATTAAGGAGTTTCAACGCGACACAAATCAGACCAAACCTAGGCTTATATAATGAAAAACACCTTTCTCCCGAGACTTCCTTCGAACTACAGCCCTAAATCTTGCCGCAACCTCCTCTCTTATCACTTAGTTTAATTAAGGTTGGAGAAAGACACATTTCAACTATCTTCATTGAAGGGATTCGTGTTTGGTCTGACATACCTAATCATCCCCTAGTGGAATGTTATGCATGTCCAGTTAGGTTAAGAGTCAATTTTAAGTTGAGTCTAGTTAAGGGTAAGCAACAATTTCACAAGACAAAGCAATTCATACATATTCAAGCAAAGCAACACTCTAAACCCATGATTCAAATAAACAATCACATACAAGGCATGCGTACAATCAACTGAGTTACAAGCATAACCAAATGTACTCCCAGGTCTCCAAGTACTTTAATACAGTATTCCACCATGTTGCAACACATTGATCATAATTTACTTGCACTCACTGGATAGCTAAACATGTTTGTCACCTTAATGATCCTCGGCTGTCCTTAAATATATACAATAAATTAGATTTAATCCATGTTTGATCCTTAGATTAGTAGTAATTAATACATTTTACATGTTTTTAGTTACTTATACATAAGTTTTATAAGTTAAACTTACTTGCATGTTAGGAGTTTCTTAAGTAGTTCCTTAGTTTTATAAACTATTTCAGGTCACAGGATCCTCTGCTTTTTACTAATCTTGAAGTCTTTAAAAATTATCCTCTAATTTAGCTTTTGAAATCCCCTTTATTCATACTTCACTTATAAAGTTGCTTCTCATTCTACTTCTAAGCATGATCTTTAATATATCACTTATTGTAAATCCTCTGAATTTGTCTCTACTTATACTTAATTCACTATAACTCAAAAATTTATGCACTTTTCCTTTAATTACAACTAGGTACAGTAACAAATAACATTTTTCCCATCAATCTTCAACTCTATCACTTTCTAATTTCACAAATAACATATCCCATTTCATCATTCCCTTATATTAAACCAATCACAACCCATTATACTAAGTTCTTAAGGACAAAGTCTCAACATATGGCAACTTTTTACCCTAAAATTCAATTCCACAAATTCATTATGACATATTACCCTTCCAAATACTTAAGTATAGAATCCAAGTAAAGTCCTTTAGGGGAAATATGTTAATTTTGGCTATAAGCCACTATTTTAGGCACTATTTTAAGTGCAAAAAGTCAATAAAAATACAGAAAATATTTTTGTGAAAAATCTCATCATAGCAATTTAGTATAAATATAGAGTATTTTATATAAAAATTTTGGAGTCAAAACTATATTGTTAGACTTATTTATTTCAATGTCGAAAATAGTTCGATTTCATCAATTACTTAGGGACATATATTGCAACTACCAAATCTATACAGAGTATTATTTTTTCTTTATTCTACACATAAAAATATGAAGGAATAAATTTTTCCAAAATTTTCTAGGCATGTTTAATATTTTTACAAATTTATATAAAATCGAACAAGAATTGAAGCCTTACTAGAAAACCAAGGTCCAACCACCGTCGATAGCTATCTCCTTGATGGCTAGCCTACACACTGAGTGCTATGTCTCCTAGTTGTAGCAATTGACTTCCAGTTACTTCTTAAGTATATGTTCTCCTCTAATCAAGGTTTACACACTAATTCTTATAATTTTTTCCTAATTTGATTCTTCAATCTCCAAACCCTGAGCTTAATTTTTCCATATCCGCATTTGCATGTATGAAATGTTAAAGAATGTTTCTAGATTTTTCAGAGCTAATTGGAGTGTTGAAATGAATTATCTTTCTCTCTCCCCTAAAATCTAAGCTTAAATAATTAAGTCACTTGCATGTAAAACATACTTAGTTACTCTACACCTGTCCAAAAGCTCCTACATGCCTAATCTAAGTGTAATCCAGTTGCCCATACTTGATTGAGGATTTTTATTAATTTTCCTAACTTATTTTGGATTAAAATGTAAATAACAAGATATTTTAATTAATTACAGGGTTATGTATATGCATAAAAATTACACATGACACACACATACAGACATATATATTCTATATGTTATTTTATGTCCTATAATAGTTTTATTATTTATATAATTTATCTATAAAAGTTTACAAACTAATAGAACCTATTCTATGCAATTACAATAAATAATATGTATAATAGGTAAATTTCACTATTTTATCTATATTATTATTATATTTTTATATTTTTAATATCCAAGTGCACAAGGCCTCTTTGACTAATGTCTCAAGCCCACTTGTAAATTATTAGGTCAATCAAATTAGTTTTACCGATGCCCTAAGTTTACTCACTCAATCCCTATTTATAAAATACGGGGTTGACAATTGGGGTCTTCCCTATCATGCTATGAATAGATTAGCTGTAAGTAAATTTCAAAAATGAGTAGATAGATATCCTAATCATCTTATTTCCTTCCCATTATAGCTTAGAGTAAAGATCCCGGTGTTCTATTGACAACCTCTATCTGTCCATCAGTTTGTAGATGGCATAATGTACTAAATCATAGTTTTGTCTTTAGTCGGTGCCATAGGATCTTTCAAAAGTGACTTAAGAACTTTAGGTCTTAGTCAGATACAGCAACAACACTTCTAGGAACTCCATGAAGCCTTACAATCTCCTGTGAAAATAGAAAAGAAATAGCTAAAGTATCATTAGTTTTATTGCAAGGCACAAAATGTGTCATCTTGCTAAACCTATCGACTACTACTGTTACGACTTCCTTCCCTTATGCTATTCTAGGTAAGCTAAGATTAAAATCCGTACTCAAATCAACCCATGATATGTTTAGTACAAGCAAATGCATATCCCTCCCTTATATAGCTTGGGTCTTAGCCTCTATAAGTCACACATCTTTCAATAATTAGATGGACATCTCTTAAACATTTTGGGCTAATAAAATCTAGGCTTCAATAGCTCATACGTTCTTCTTTCTCTAAAATGTCCTAACAATCCTCTATTATGAGCTTTTGAAATAAGCAACTCCTGTATTAAACAAGTCGATACGCATGGTTTTTCAGCTCGAAAAAGAAAATGATCCTTAATGAAGTAATCATCTAATGTCCTTCCCTCATTACCCTGGGTATAGAACGGATCAAAATATGGATCTTAGGAATATTGCTTTTTAATGCTCACAAATCCTATCAATCTTGTTTGAAGATCGAAAAGCATCACATGCCTTCTAGACAAAGCATCTACAACCACATTTGCTTTCCCTTTCTTATACTTGATCACATATGAAAACCCTCTAGAAATTCAAAACACTTAACCTGGTGCTTATATTGCTTTAGTTGACTCTTTAAATATCTAAAGGTTTGGTGGTCAATGTACACTACAAATTCTTTTGGCAACAAACAATGTTGCCATGTCTTGTAAGCTTGGACAAGCGCATAAAGCTCTTTCTCATAAACAGAATAATTCAAAGATGATCCCTTTAGTTTCTCACTAATGTAAGCAGTAGGTCGACAGTCTGACATGAGATCTATTCCTATATCAATGTTAGAAGCATCACATTTAAAGACCTTGTTAAAATCAAACACTGATAAAACTAGGTTGAAGTCAAACTTTTCTTCAGCTCAGCAAAGCTTTCTACCTCCTTACTTCCTCATCAAAATTTAACATTTTTCTTGGTGAGCTTAGTAAGAGGTGTAGCAACAAAACTAAAGTTCTAAATGAACCTGCAACAGAAACATGCTAAGCCATAAAAACTTCGTATGTTTGCATAAGAGGTTAGGGTAAGCCATTCTACAATAGCTCGGATTTCTCTCATCTACTCTTAGGCCTCCATCACTAACAACATATCCAAGAAATATGACTTCCTCTTGATAGAAATAGCACTTCTTCAAATTCCTAAATATTTTCTCAACTTGTAGTACGTTAAAAACAGTTCGAAGATGGCTCACATGGCTTGATAGATCGAGACTATATACTCAGATATCATTAAAATAGACTACAATGAATCTCCCTATTTGATTCTATAGCACATGGTTCATCAATCTCATAAATGTTCTTGGGGTGTTTAATAGACCAAACAATGTCATAAGTTACTCGTACAATCCATGCCTTGTCTTGAAAGTAGTTTTCACTTGTCTCCTTCTCACATGTAGATCTAATGATATCTAGATTTCAAGTCAAACTTAGAAAATATTCTTACGCCATGCAAATCATCTAACATATCATCTAAATTAGCGATTGGTTATCTATACTTAACAATGATTTTGTTAATAAGTCAACTATCCACGTACATTCTCCAATTTCTATACTTCTTAAGAACCAATAATGCAGGCACAACACATAGACTCAAACTTTCTTTAACATAACCTCATTTAATGAGCTCATTTACTTGCCTACATAGTTTAGCAGCTTGCTAAGGATTCATCTGATAAGCTGGTTGATATGGCAAAGCAACTATAAGTTGTAAGTTAATGTCATGCTTTATTCCTCATAATAGGGGTAATCCTCTAAATAAATCTTCATGAAATAGTTCAACAAATTCTTTTTATAGTTCCTTGACCCGATTAGGTTGATCTTGTTTCCTTAGTTCTAATAACCTTTATATTAACAAAAAGTTAGCTCATCAGACTTCATGACTCTTCCTAATTCAGATCAGCTCATGACTAGCATCTTCTTAGATCGTCAATTCTTAGTTTGCATATTGCTAACTTAATTGGGCATCATTAGGAAAAGGGTAATTGGTTGATCATCTTTCTTAAATGTCTACGTATTTCTTATACCCATCATGCATAACCTTTTAATCAAAAAGCCATGGTCATCTAAGTAAAATATGAGAAGTACACATCGCAAATACATCATACATGATCTAATCCTTATAACTACCAATAGAAATAGGTAATAAGACTTGTTTTATAACATAAAGTAATCCTTTCTCATTTAGCCAATGTAGCTTGTACAATTTAGGATGTGGAGAGGTTAGCATTCATAGTTGTTCAATTAAACTACCACTATCAGTGATCAATGCACACAATTGATCTCTTTCCTTACACATAGTATGAAATAGATTTGTTCACTGTTCATTCTCTTTGAAAGGTTCCAAACTCATAGCTCGATGATCAACGAATCCTAACATATTTCCTTCCCTTGGATAAATGTTATCTCCCACAAAATCCACATTTACTCCATCTTCTACTTCTTCTATAGCTTCACTAACTTTTTCATCAATAATATATGCTTCAAAGGTTAGAACATCTCTTTTAATAACCATAGTTCATCAATTTGGACACTAAGTGGCCATATGTCTAAAGCCTTTACATTTAAAGCACTTTATCTCACTGGTTTTCATTCCCTAGGTTTGCTCCTTTTCAAATTCCTTCTCTTTCCCTCCTTACTCTATTCTAACTCCTTCTACATGTGACATTTGTTCTTCTTTCTTACATAACATTGAGCCATTAGGCTTCCTACTACTCCCTTAGACAAGTTGAACTAATTGAATAGTTCAGGATGGCGGAGCTCAATAAGGTCAGTTCCTTCTTTGTCTCTCAACATGTTAAGGGACCTTAATAGCTTCTTCAATGGTATGAAAGAATTGTACCTCGACAATGTCTCTAAGTTCATATTTTAGGCCAACAACAAATCTTAAAATAATTCGAGCCTCAAGCTCATCTACTTCACATCTGATCATTAACATTTAGAGTTCTTATACATACTCATCAACAAATTGGTTCCCCTGTCTCGATCCCTACAACATTGTAGAAGTGTCTTGATAATACGAATCAGGAATGAATCTTCCCTACATGACTCTTTTCATTTCTTGCCATGTTCTTACACCTCGTCTTTCATCTCTTCTTCTCAACATATGCAACTTCTTCCACCACATATAGAAATATCTACTGAATTTTAGGGTAACAAGTCTAACCTTGTCCTCCTTAGCATAGCGGTAGCATTTAAATAGTTTATCCACTCACTCTTCCCAATCTAAGTACCCATCGATACTGCTACTTCCTAAGAAGCTCGAAATTTGAATTTTATCATTATCAATATTTCTAGGGGCTCAAACAACACCTTCCTCTTCATAATAATTCTCATCAAACTCCCCATCGAATTCTCTAACATAATTAAGATCGATTCTTTAGCAAGCAAGACAGTTTACTCTTCCTCGGTTATGCCAAGTAGGTTGTTCAACTCTATTAGGTCGACCTGGAGATCCACCACCTCGAGATGTTCATTTTAGTCTCTCGTTGACCTCATAAAACTTTTCATCATCACTCTCTTCTTCTTCTATTACCTCCATTCTCCTGTTAACTTTATGCTTAACTCCTCCAACTCAAACATTACGAGCTGGGTAAACTCTTCTGCATTAGACTTCATTATTAGGTCGATCATACTAATATTCAGCTCGAAGTTCCTTTGAAGTTTCATCAACAACATGACCATCAACCCAACAAGCTCTTTCAACATAAGTCATGGTTTCTCTTTACATCACGACTAACATATTTTCCATAAGATCGGTGAGGCGAACTATTCCCTCATATGTAGATGTTGGGGTGTTCTTAGCACATCACTCTCATTGTTACCCACCAAAGTAATCACAACAGGGTTCATCATTTTTCTTATTCAATGACACAAGACAAACACCTTCTCAACCACAACTCTGATAACTACTACACCACCAAAATGATCAACAAACAAACATTCCCAATACTACAAAAATTACTACTTGATAACTACCACTAATTCAATAATAACAAAACCAATACATACAACACCTCAACTATAACTTCTCCTACCACTTCAACACCACACATTTTACTTTGCTTTTAAGTAATGGAGACAGAGCATGAATAGAGAATAACAAAAAATAACTCGAACCACGAATGCAACTTAAACTTCTAACAGCATACACAATATTGCTCAAAAACTCTCGACCCTACTCAAAACCTTAAGCTTTAATACCAAGATGATAGGGGAATGATTGATACATGCACAGCACTAACACATCAATATACACATGAGTTACTAACGAAGTCTTATTATAGCATAGATGGGTCCTTTGAGGAGTATCAAAGAAAAATGAGGTGGGATAAGGCAGATTTAAGGTAGGAGGAAAAGCAAACGTGAGCTACTCATAAATATAACACACCACTTAATCATTCATGACCAATGTCTTATTGGATGTAACTCACCAGTCAAAGGAAATAGGACGCTTATTGCACAAACCTTGCTTAAAGGTTTGATATGAGCTAGGGTTAAGGTACTCAACAGGAGAGAAGAGAAAACTCAATAATTTCATTAATAAGGAAAGATGAATATCTTATAACAATGACTATAACAGGGTATTTATACTTGATGTCCTAAGGTTATAGTATGATTTGAACACTTACTAAAATGGGTAAAAACTAAATATAGAAATGTACAAAAAGAGAAAGGACAAATTCATAATCCTTTTAGAAAGAGAATATCTGAAGTCGAGTTGTATGTCTGGGGTTTGTAGGATACGTATCTTCAAAGGAGAGCTTAAAGGATTTTGTACACAACGGTTTTTGACTAATTTGGATAAGGTCAACAAAGTCTAGTCCTTTGCTCAAATTGGTACACCTTCTATGGAACAGCTCAAGAATACCATTGTGATATGCTTGTGCTTGGAAAGTAGAGAGGCATTTAGAATATGTTGGCAAAATAGGTCGAAGGTTTTCAAATAGCTTAGCTTGACCTAACTCTTGTGTGAAGACAAGGCTAAACTCATGAAACTCAAAGTAGGGTTAGATCAACTCAGCATAACAGGATGACCTTTTCTATAGACCACGTTAGCCAGGCTCTTTGCTTATGAGTTAAGATTTAGAGGTTGATTCCTATAACTAGCTTCATCTCTTATAAAGGACTTCTTTTCGCTTCTTTCTCTTTCAATTAGGATTTTACCCCTAAAATACTACACTAACTTGAGCATCGAAGTAGTTGTGTCAAAGCAAACTCCAGCACCTTACTAACAGTGTTTTGTTTTACAAGAAGCTAAAATTTAATGAATCTCCATTAGTAAATTAATGAAGTGAAAACGACACATCAACAATATCTAACTTACTAAAAGTTGTTTATAAATAAAAATTGACATGTAATAATACATTAAGAAAATATAATTTAAGATAAAATTGTCTCTATATTTATTAAATAATAATATTTTTAATTTTGAAAATCAGTATATTAATAGTCTCAAACCATGTCCCTTAAGGGTTGAACTTATCCTAGTTTGAGTTATGGTTTAGCTAGAATCGAACTAGTTCTTAAGTGTTTGGAACTAATTGTAATAAATAATAATAAATTTAATTACTTGATTGATAATTATAATTAATAAATTAAGTTGTTAAGGTTACCTCTTATTATAATTACATAATTTAATTTAATTTAATTAATTAAGATCAAATTGGTTTAATTATAATTGGGTTTGTATAATCATGGACCGGATTTGAATTATGAGTTATAATCAAATAAAGTAACATTTGAGCTTTCTTACACTTGAGTATATGTACAATGAGTTAATAAAGATTAAGTATTGTAACATTTGTCTTTATTGCATATAATATCAACTTCGTTCACGAGTTTTGGCTCTTCAATGTGATTCATGTTTGAAATGGTTCCTCAAATATGTAGTACTCATTGCATGATCTAAGTGCGAATAGATAAAATTATCTTGGTTAATACATAAACAAGGCTAATAAACAAGTGATGTTTGCATCATTGTACTAAGCCAGCAATCAACACCCTTGGACTAGGATTACATTTGCGGGAATAATTACTAGGATGATATGGTAGTTAGGTGCTTAGGCCCTCGAAGATGAATTTACGAGTAATCAATAAAAGAGAATTACATCTAAATAACCATCAATGAGATTAAAGAGAAGCCATATGGGAGTTGTCCATTGGTATGGGACATATTATATATGCCTGTAAACTCCATATGAGATTGCCTTTTTTTTTTTTTTTTCTATGTGATGTGAAGTCTATCTTTTCCCATAGAACTCAATAACCTGCTATAGTGAGATCAAAACCTAATTACCTTCATCATGCTCTTTAGAGTGATAATTACTCGTGATATTTGTTTACACTTAAACAATAACTCAATAAACCCTATTTGTTGCATCTAGAAATAGGTATGTGTGGAGATGGTATCAAGCATGTTTGTATAACTACTATTATACTGAGTTTATTATAATTCACTTTTATTTAATTTTTTAAAGTGTATGTTGCGTCAATTACTCGTATGATTCATTAGATTACAATTTTAATGATGGGTTTAGGACTAGGTGAGGATATTCCAACAAGACCTATAGATATATCTATGTTATCTAAGCTATATTCAACTTCATCATACATCGCTTGCTTGCACTATTCTATTCCTAGTTTATCAAACTTTAACACTTTATACTACTATCTTATGGCAATTCTTAGACTATAGATTTGTATGCAGACTTTGGTTATTTCGTCCTAAGGGTCCTAGAGTTTATTTAATTGATATATGCTATTTTATAGAGAATATTTTGTGGAATTTTTTTTGAGGTAATATTTTCATTCATTAAACTATAAAGTAAAGGTCAATCAAAATTAATGAATGATTTTATAATCCTAAAAATGGATTAGAAATGCATTTAGTATAGTATGTATTGAGCTATCATGATTCCTAGAATTTAGAGTATGACATTAAGTCCCTAAGTCAACTAGATGACCCTTTAGTGGCCTTATATAATCACCTAAATAAATAAGAGAAATGAGTTTTAAACTTAAGGTTTATGATGCATGAGTATATTTAATCATTAACCAATTAAATGTATTGAATTAGTTGTTTAGTGAGAAAACTTAGTTATGTTTCAAATGAATTCCAAGTAGGTAGCTATTATTGTGTGATGCAAATGCATGATAGGATAGTGAAACTTAATTAATAGATACTTAACTTAAACAAAATGTGAATTGCTTGTATGTGACTAGTTGGGTAGCAACCATCGATGAGGGTTTGGTGGTTTTGAAATCCTCGAATGATGTGGTTAGATTAGACATGAACATCATTATGTGATTGAGCAAGTGATGGATATAAAGGAATTATGGCTATTAGTAGTCAGTGAGTGAGATTGAAGTTAAAACGAGCTAATGGGTTAAATAAGATACCAACTAGAATGTTTTAGATGGATTAAACTCTTAATGGCACATTATAGGTGGTGAACTCAATATGAGATTATTAGATGAGTTGTCCCTTCATATTGACATGTTTCAAGAATAAAAGATCTATGCCTCTATAAGCCTTATCATATATATGTTGCAGTTAGTAAGCTATAGTTTTGATAAATATTAGAAATAGAACTTAAGCCGTTTCCAACCTTAGTTATCAAGGTTTTATTGTGTAAATCACTTAAATATAAATGTTAATGAACCTATTTGTTACATTTAATAATTAATAGGCCCTTGAATGGTATGGCATATGATTGTGTATATGTGTAAGAGTTATACTTTGATATCCCATGTGTTTATTGTTCCATATGAGTTATGGAAGAGTAGTTGTATTAGTTTATAATGCTAATGTAATGAATGCCATATTAATACTAATTATAAACTTTTGAGTCAGGTAATTGAAATAGATATATTAATATTTGTTGTAATGCTATTTACTACACTTAGCTTGGACATTGCACCGGTGTTAAAACCAACCCCCTATCAATAGGTGGACAATTTGAGGACTGTTTTGACTTGGTTTAGATAAGAAGTCTAAGGAGGGAGGAGAGTTTCATTAGGATGTGATTCTTAGCATGCTTTCAAGATAACCTATTGGCTAAGGGTATCAATAATAAATCGAATCCAACATCAAAAAGTGGGTGGGGTGGAAATGGACCCAATTACAAAGTTTTACAATGAATATGTCACATAATGAAGGGGATGAGATTGGATACTTTATGTGTTTGTAGTCCTTCGTAGATTGTGTAAGAGTAGGTTTATTAGTTTATAAGGCTAACATAGTAAATAGCATATTAACATTAACTAGAAACTTTTAGGTCAAATAGTTAAAATGAGTACATTAGTATTTATTGACATAGCTATTTACTACTTCTAGTATAATGCCCCATAACCGAGAATATAACAGATTGCCACATGTCCTTAGTCTCTAATGACACATAAGATGTAACATCCAACTAAAACCTCCAAATAATACTATAAAAGTTTTCAAATAATCTTATACGATTAAATCTCCAAATAATGCTAAACAACTTCTAGTTAAGAAATACCAATCAATTATCATTACCACATAAGACTAAATAATCTTATCATTTAATTTCTAGGGATATTCCTCAATGCCATACGCCATCCTCACCCTTCCCATTCCTAAGGCAATAACAATTAGCTCCATAAGTTATTGAAGTTAAGTAGTATAATTGTAGATCCTGCATCTAAAAATATAATAAAGTGAGCTAAAACCTAGTATGCAACACATAACCACATGTACGTAATCAACTAATGCATAATCACTCACGTAGAAATGCAAAGCAAATAATCTACACAATTCATTCATCTATCTTTACTTTTAAGTTGGTCACACAAACACACAATAGTAGTCCTCACAACCTGATCACATCACAATTCGTATCACAAACTAGCATTTAGGCGTACCTCTTTAGGTCACTCTACAACCTAACGTTAGGCATGCCTTTTCAAGCCCTTCTACAACACCTAAATCTACTTCAAATTATTTCCAAACAAAACTCTACTAAGGACAACATGTCGCAAAGATCATTAGGGTTGCTCCAATAGAATCTGCCACTTTAGGCCCCTAGGACAAGCCAAACACAAGTAACGAAAAGATATATAAACCAAATATACATTTAATTCATTTTAATTTTTGAAATCCTATTACTCACATACAACAAGCAAATATCATATACCTAGATATTTGGAATCCATTACCAACGAATCAAGCCTAACTTTAAATCCTAAAAACAATAGATAGTTATTAAACTTCTTTAAATATTGAATAAACGATTTCTCTTAGTTAAAACTAACTTTTAAATCATATAAATCTCTTTAAATTCACTTAATGATACATTAAAGGGGGTTTACTTTAGAAGTAACAAAGAAATAAAATAAAATAAAAAGAAGAGGAAAAACTTAACTTAAAGGAACAAAGTCTATAATACGGTCAAGGACAGATCATATCTTTTTTACCATGCAACTTACTGAGTTACACTTTGCGACTGCAAGGGACACGATTAGAGATATAGTTGTATCTTTCGATCATGTAACCTTCTGGTTTACCAGTCCATATAGCCTACTGCAAAGAACACAACTACGGGCACAGTTGTGTCTTTTGGTCATATAACCTACCACTCAAACTTTTTTCTTTTTTCTTTTTTTGTTTAAAACCTTTTTAAACTCATTTTATCCTTCAACACCTCAACACATGGATCAAAATACCCTTAAATTATTAAAAAGAACCTAACTCCTCAACAAAAACCTCATTAGCAATGTATTCAAAATTTCACATCTCTAAACCCTTAAGTCAAATTCAATACTTACTCGACAATATCAAAATTTTCTATTACTTTTATCTCTTTAACCACTAGGTCATCACCAAAACCTTCTTAAATAGAAAGATTATAAGAAAAATCTATGATGTAAGGGATACTTTACCTTAATTTTGATGATTCTTTCAAGTTCTTTGTTTTCCCACAACCGATCAACACATAATCCTAAAATATCAATGTGTATCACTCAGATTTAATCAAAACCTAAATTCTATAATTAACTTTTCGCTTACCATTAAATGTCTCCAAAGATTGTGTAAGCTTTGCGCTTCCTTTCTTCAGATGAGTTACACTACCAAGAAAGATTTAAAATCAATCTAATTTTTTCCTCTGAAAACAAATAAGTTTTAATAAAATACTTGACGTACCTTGAGGGTTTCCTATGTTTGCAGCTAAAAAGTCCTATTCGTTAACACCAAGAAGTCTAAAAGAGTTTTTAGGAAATAACGTAATATATATCACATATTGGCTAAGTTAGGAAACTTACTTACTTTCAACATTATCTCTCATTAAACTATTGCTTAAGACTTTAATACCTCTTACTTATAACTTAATCATCATTTATTCTATTCTTATGACTTTATTCTTTTATATCCTGAGGGGGAGGGGGGTGGGGGTCTAGCCTAGGTGTTACAAATATATTAGGTTTAGCAACTTGCCCTTTGGGGTTTTTTATTCTTTAAGTGTAGATGATTCCTTTAACCCTTATGACAAGTTGAGCTATGATTTGCTTGATAGAATTAAAATCATAGTGGATACTACAATGACTATGAGTAATAGTAATTGGATTTTTTTAGACTTATTTAATAATTCCATTTATGTTTTTAAGTTGAATTGTTTGAGTAGACAAAGCAATAACTGGAACTTCATATAAGTTTTTTAGATCATGTAATTGATAATTATAGTAGAGAGTTATTTCAGATATTATATGGACATATTAAATTTTAGCAAATATATGAGTCTTAGTTTAACTAGCCAATGGTAGGATTATATAGCATAATGGTTATACCTTATGTTTGGGGCATTACAAAAACTTAGAGTAGACTCATGAAAAAACCTTCAACAATATAAATCTTATAAAATAAGCTACGAATAAATTAGCTGGTTTTATAAGCCTTAAAAGGCGGAAAAGTGAAGCAACATACAACCAAGTCGATCACCATACTTATTTGGTCAACCACATTAGATTAGTGGTAAAACACACAACCTTATGGTCGACTATTGTTGATTAAAGGTTAAATCATTGCTCCCTACGATGAATTACCATTGCTTGGTTGATCACTCCATATGTTGGTTGATCTTAGTTATTTCATTTCATCCAAAATTTAACCCTAAATCAATTTAAAAACACTAAATCTTGAGCTTACCCAAGAATCAAATTAAACCATAAAAGTTCAAACTTTACAAAATTATTGAAACACTTTTAGTTTATTATTGCAATTATTGGAGGAATGAGCTATAAGTTAGAATTATCGACAAAGCAGGTAAAAGTAAATGTTTACTAGATCTTGATTGTTAAATGAATTTATTTATATCTTGTCGCTAAAACGTTTATTATTTGTTGTTTGTGTTTACGTTTGTGCTAATGTAGGAAACTATTCCGAATAGGTGGGTCATGAGCCGGGTATTAGTAGGTTATGAATTGGGTATTCATCGCCAATTGAGGGTTGGATATTCGTAAAGAAGAGACTAAAGGCTAACGGCACATAAGTTGTGAATATGGCATTGATATAGGTTGGAATATTTTGAAGAAAGTTATCAATGGATCACAATAATAAAATGGGATGCTATTCTGGATGGAGGCAGTGGACTAAACAACTGAGAAGAGATAAAGGTGATGGACATAATATGGACATTAATTTGTGTTGCTGGATATGGGTATTGACGTTAACGAATCGTAATGATTATTTAGCATGCAGGACGCCAAGTTTACTTGTATTTGCTATCCCCCAGTTAAATAAACCTTTTAACAGGTAACATGGATGTCGTATGAATTTGCTATGCATTAAGTAATAAATTTAAGTTATATGTTGCTTGTCATATATAGATTTAAAACGTTGATATGAGAAAACAGAAAAGAAGTTATCTGAGGAATCAACTGGGAAGAATAATTTCACTATTTTCCCTATGTTCATACACCCCTCACTGATCTAGGGACATTATTACAAAGACAATGGTCCCAATGAAACATTATGGGTAAGATTCTACAGTCCATTTCATGCTAGTTAAGGTTTGCAAGTTCCAAAAGAGCAAGGAACCTCCCACAAATAGTCGCATGAAACAAGGAGGTGGACAAGCAAAGATAAAGTGCACATGGGAGTCATACTTCTTGCCCCAACCTCCATCAAACAAAAGCAATTCCATGCAGAAACCGCAATTTATGGCATTTTCCCATTATGTGTACCATGTTTGCATGACAAAATTATAAAACAGTTGGAACCTTCATCACAGTGTCCAATCAATCCCTTTGTCGGTCGCTTTTGACCCCACTCTGCATTAGACACAACCACAACCACTAATAATGGTGAGTGAGCTCCAGCTGGTTTTTTTAATGAAGGAAGCACTAGGCAGTAGCACTTTGCTCTCACCGGTAGAGAAAAAAAAATACTTTCATTAATGTCCTTCCATGAACGGTTGGATACTTAGATAAGCTGTTAAATATTTATTTCCTCCACGTTTTACTTACAAACTAAGTATTACAATTTAAAAAAAAAGAATCAAATACGATCTATCATATTAAGAGATCAATATTTACACTATTAAATTATAATAAATTTACCATAAAAAAAAGATTATAAATTAATATTTTATATATCTATAATTTTATTTACATGTTTATATTATGTTTGTGATAATGCCAAAATTTAAGCAGGGGAGTCACTAAATTGCAAAATTAACATTCAAGCAACTCAGGCCAACATTATACAATTCAGTGGAAACTACAATATAATGGTCAATGCCAACAGGGTTTTATAGCCAAAATAAAAATTCAGCCTTGTATGGGTTTTGATTGATCAGTAAATTGTAGTTGCTTAGCACAAAGTCAATTAATCGGACAATTAAGTATGAGAAAAAATGTATTTTTCTTATATTTATTTAATAGACAATTCACGGATTTAATAGTTAGATGAAGAGACAATTGATGAGAATAAAGGGCAATAAGGTGTTAAATATAAAATTGACAGCATCACCTTTATCCTTCATTAATGCAAAACTCACAAATCACAAAACATTCTTCCTATTCGTAATACTTTTATATCAAGAGTATGAATGGTAGAAGTAATTGCTTAATATATAGAGGGAGAGAGAGAGAGATAAAGATTCTCATCGACATGTATGAATCAAACTGTTTGTACAGGATACTAGGTTTTCTTTTTTTTCTTTTCAGTTAATTTGACGGGTCTTACATAGGAATAATTAATCCCGATTGATTTTCTTGTTCCAATAAAGCTATAAGATTTAATGCCGTAGCTTTAGCACAGAACGTTTTAATTTATAACGTAAATAACCCGAAACACTAAATTAATTAAACATTAGAATTTTCCACATGGTTTACTGTATCACTTATATCATATTTGGTACAAAGTAGGAATAGTTCAAAATAGAATAAAATAAAATCGAATGAGAATCGGAATTAGAAATCATTTTCTATATTTAAAGATAGCCACAAAATAAAATATAATGAAATGATATTAAATGTTTAAATAGAATTATTTATCAAAAATATCCTTAATTATTGCATGTTATAATTTCTTTTAAAGTTTAAAAAGTAATTTTAATCAATCATAATTAATAAAGTGAAACGCGGAATCGCCATTTTCCTTTTAGTCCATTGATTTTATTTTCAAATTGTATTTCCAAACATAAGGAATGGGAGTGGGAATGGAACCTGAAATCGCAATTCCTTTTCGGTCCATTCTCGAATACCAAACGTAACATTAAATATCTCTCTTTTGTACCTTTCTTTTTAAAATCATTTTGACCCTAGTTGCATGCTTGGCAAAATAAGATACAAATACATATTCACACCCTTTATAGAATAATTGAATAGATCATATTCATTTAAAATATTTATTTTATTTAGTTGAAACATCAAATAACGTCTACTTTTTCCAACGAATTATTTGGCCGTGGTCAATGTCATTTATATAAATATTGGGTAAATTATATTGACTATCCTATAAATTTTATAAATGATATAAACATCTCACTTTTTTTTCAAAATACTATACTTATCCCTTACTTCTGCCTACTAGGTTGCTAAGATAGTACAAATGATGACATATCATCACCACATCATTGTCTCGTTACTATTATTAATAATTTTATTTAAATATTATATGTTAAATAATTAAAATTAATTAAAAAATTAAACTAAATTTGGTAAAATATAAGAAAGTAAATAAGCTGAAATCTTCTTTAAAAATAGATTTACTTTATAATATGTATAATATAACAATTTAAATAAATTAAAAAAAATTTAGAAAAATAAAAAAAAAAAAAAAGAAAGAAAGAAAAATGACTTAAGCCATTGCCCAGCACAAGGTAGCATTCTTTCTAACAAGTACGCCGTCGTCGTTATACGACTTCGGTGGTTTCATCCTTTCACTAACGACCGCCAATACAAACCGTGGATCATGCCGCCAATTGTTTGGTGCTCTATTTGCAAGCATTAACAAAACCATCTATCAGAATCAATGTCGTTTTTCTTTTATCTTTTTCAAAAGCTCCTTTACTTTACTCAATTCCCCAACATTACACAATGACTCTATTGATATTCGGTATGCATCCTCATTTCCTTTACAGCCAGCCCTTCCATGGACACCGCAATCTTAACAGCATCATCAATACGACCCTAGGCCTAGTAATATCTTACATCATATTTCTCTCACTCTCTCTCTCTCTCTTTCTTTTTTGGAACTTTTTCGAATTTTTATATAATATATTATATTATATATATGAAAAGGGAATCAGTTCTTAAAGAAAATTTCAACTTATTTTTTCTTTTATATATATATTTTTAATTTATTTTAGTTTTTTAATTAATTTTAGTTATTTAATATAAATATGACATCTAACTAAAATTATTAATAATGATTATGATGTGATAATGTAGCAATAACAAATCCTCATTTATACCACATCAACATCTTAATAAGTAAAAACAAGAAAGTAAGTGCAATATTTGAAAAATTGTGATATTCATATTATTTTCAAAATTTATAGAGGTGGTGAATGTAATTTACCTAAACATTTTATTTTATAAACATGTGAGCTTCCTCAACTTTCATCATGCAATCATATTTCATCATAAGTACCATAAAATACGAAGGAAAAATACTTAGACTGATAATAAACACAGATGGGATAAGATAAAGATAAAATTTAAAACTAGAATCAGAATTAAAAAAAAAAGGAAAAAAAATATCGAAGCATGAAATTAGTTAAATGTGTTAAATTTTAATAGTAACTATTTGTTAATCTTAAGTAGAGACGCGTATTGATTTCTGATTGGTTGCCAAATAATATATTAAATAAAATAATACTTTTATATTATTTATTTACATACCTTAATAATAATAATAAGATATTGCAGCGAATGGAAAAAAATGAAAAGACACAGAAAGGCACGAAATGCACCGTTTGTGGAATTCCCGCATTCGCATCGCATCTTCCATAAGAAGCTTCGTTCACTTTGTCGTGTGTACAGTGAACACAACCTCAGACGGTGGCAGGACCTGGACGCCTATAAATTAAAGAACCTATTTCGAGGCAATTTCCTTCATCTTATTACTGCAGTTGCATAATCATCCGATATATATGTGTATATGTCTATGTACACACACATATAATTTTACTGTAAAATTGGTCTGAGAAAATTCTGTTTCTGTGAAGATCCATTCAAAGAATGGGAGGAGGCAACGGCCAAAAATCCAAGAAAGCTCGTGAGAAGCACATGTTGGAGAAACAAAAAGCTGCTAACAAAGGTTCTGCTTTTAATCTTCACAAATTTCAATCGTTGTATTAGAAAGTTCAATACCCAGTAGTTATACATGTAATTCCTCGGTGAAAGTTCATGACTTTATGATTCAATGATGTTTTGTTGAGGATTGTTGATTTTGGGTAATTATTTATGTTATCTATTTTCTTTTTTTTTTTTCCCTTTAAATTTAGGAAGCCAATTGGATAGTAACAAGAAAGCTATGACCATCCAGGTATTACTTACTGTAACTGGCCATTATTTTGATGTCTGAATTTTAGCAATCAAAAGCTGCTATTGTAGTTAACTATATACTTCAATTCATTTTTTTTTCTTTCAATTTATTATTTTGTTATTCTGGCCCTTGATTCATTAATTCGGTCCATGTATCAAAGGGTTCTGCTTTATTTAGATCAGTAGCTGATTACTGATTAGTTTAGTTGCTTGGTTGGTTAGTTTGATCGCAAGATGGAGTTTCAATCCTTTGATTTGTTGAATGTTGTGACAATGCTGCATGGTTTGAGTTCTGGAATCGCTTCACGTGCATGAAATATTTGTAAATTCTAATGCATGGGTGTAGTGGTTCGTTTCTAGGTTGTAGTCATGACCAGTGATGTCCTTTTTGGTTGGTTCATCTGGAACGTTTGAGCTTCCTGCTTTAACTGGCAAATAAAGAAAACCTAGAGGCCTGTTTTAGCGTGTACCCAAACCTAACCGGTTAATTGAGTTTGGCAAAAAGTACTGAGGACTGGGTGAAGAATGGAAAATTTCCATGAAGGCCCACTGGATAAGATCTTCTTTCACAGAGTCTAGATGGTGTACAATTCCCTCTTTGCAGAAACTTTGTCACTGTGATGCACCTTTGAATGAGATAAAATATGCACACAGGGTTCTGTTAGGATTATCTAGATGGATGCTGAGTAGAAAAATAAACATTTATCGTTGTTATAATCTTCTTATTTACAATGCATCTTAAGGAATATTATTATCTTTTATTTAGTAATAGTTATCATTCTTGTATAAGTTAATGGTTCTACGACATTCATAAACAGGTAAGAAAGTTATTTAGAATTTAATCTTAGTTGCTCAGGCATAGTTTAAAGTAGTTTTTGAAATAAGAGGTTCTCTTTTAAAGAGCCCCCAGTCCTTCTTACACAAAAATTACTCAAGTAGATCCCAAACCCAGACCCATAACAGTTTGGTATTGGAGCTAAATATTGTGCGTGGTTCCGAGGAAAACCGATTTGAGCTGCTTTTTCAACAATATGAGCAAGACAAGGAGAGGAAAGGCAAAACATGGCTGCTATTTTGGCCAATTTATCCCACAAGATGACCCTTGTGGAGTCAAAGATGGGACATTTTGGTGATTGGGTGAAGCCAGCATCATTGGAGAAGGAGAAAAGTTAGATCTGTTGCTACGTTCCATTAACAACCCTGTCCGGCGTACTCCAACCATGACCTTGTGAGAGATGACATTGCAAGCCATCTAGATGATTGTGCTGCTAAATATTGGGTTTCCTTAAACTAACACAGCACGGAACAACCCAATGCAAACAAAGCCACTGCACTTCCACCTGCACACTTGCAAGAGAGTAAATGAACTCCATAATTCATACAATCTACACCATGACCCATATGAACCATGTCATCTTCTTCAGCATGGGAATCACAACTAAGGCTCAATCATGATGAAAGATCTGAACAGCCTTACATTTGCTATACTAAACTTGATTATATATAAATATTACCTATGACCAGATACCAAACCTAGGCTAGTAACGGTTTTAGTTTTCAAGGAGCTAACTCTAGCCATTTATAGGCCAATAATGGTTGATGATTAACCAATTTTCAATCTATTGTGACTGGCATTATACTCAGACATGATGAATGCCCAAAATCTACATGAAACACCTTTAGGATGAGAAAAATGGATGCTGCTGCTAGGAAAAGGAATAGCAAATTCAGATAAAGGTAATACCATTATAATGTTTTCTGGTGTTATGGTCCACCTCTATAAACAATAGCTTAGTTTTTGTTGCTCGCACTGCTAATGGATGTTGAGTTTCTGTGTCATACAATATTACCATCTTTACAGGCAAAGCTTGAGAACATATGCTAGTGCTTTCCATCTTAGCAAAACTGACAGAAGATTATACCATGATTTGCAAAAGCCTTGGTTCTTTTATCAATATAATGCTGCATTTATGAATTTGGACATCTAGATGTTTGTATGAGGGTCTTTCTATAACTTAAGAGAAATGATTGGCTATTAATCATGACATATCCAGATGGTTGGCTTTGAAGCGATTTTCCTTGCTGACAATCAATGAAAGAATCTAAACAAATTTGCTATTTCTTCATCGTTGGAACCTGAGTTGCTCATGACTGGGTGGATTATTTCATTGCACTTAGTAACCTCACCTTTGGACTACTGAGTTTATGTAAATTAATGACGTTGCATTGGCTTATGCTTTACAGAGTGGCCTTTGAACTTAAAGATTTGCTTATTACGTGAATGTTTTTCTTGAGCATGGATTTTGAAATCATTTCATTTTGGTCAAAACTTCTTCACACCAAGTTTGTGCATGAAATCAATTTTAAACAATTTTCAAGAAGTGTACTTTCTATTTCTCTTTCTTTTTCTTTGAATTGTTGCACAGTTACAGGTTTCTGCCATATGAGCCATTTTATTCATATATCATCAGGAGGTAAAAAAAAAAGATGGCTAGGGAATCAGGTTTTTGAAATCAATAAACCACTTAAGAAATGAAATATAGGTTATGATCTCAGAACCAAGTTTTGCGTTGTGATGTTTTTCCATGAGCGACCAACTTTAAGAAACTGGTAGTTCAAAGTTTTAGTATGCTGACATTTTTTATTTATATTAAGGACATGTAGAAAAATAGCATATATCATGTCAAACTTAGTATGTTTCTATTATTCATGTGTTGGTAAGTGTGTTCTCTGTTCTTTAGTAATATATCTCACCTTACTGGGAATAGCTTCAAGCTTGTTTTCAATCTCAAAAACAAGTTAATAAGCTGTAATGTGAGGTTAATGTGCCCGAATAGGCATCTGGACCTGCTACAGGATATGGGCTTTTTTTTCTTTTATATGTCATTTCCATGTGCAGATTTATCTCCAAGTTCGGCAATTAATCTGCTGTCAACAATTTTTGCTAAAAAGAGATGCCAAGATGTCACTTTACTTTTGCCTATTGCATGTATATGCATCCTGGTTATTATTTGACAGTTTGAACATGTCCTTTTTTTTTTTTTGTAAATATGGTCGAGTAGAGCCAGTTATATATTTATCTCTTTCCGTTGACGGGAAGCATTCATCGAATTCTTATGTGAATTATTTGTATGTAACAATGTTCTTAAGAACACTGCATTGGTATATTTCATTCGGTTTCCGATGCATTAAGGTGGTTTCTGCAGTGTAAGGTTTGCATGCAATCATTCATGTGCACAACAACAGAGGTGAAGTGCAAGGAACATGCCGATGCAAAACACCCCAAATCGGACCTGTATACATGCTTTCCTCATCTTAAGAAATGATGGGGGGGTTGTCCATCAACAAGGAGTCGCTAAGGCTGGGTTTGAATTTAGTCACGTTTTCTTTATGGCTGGTGGCCAAGTTTGGTGCTTCTGTTAAGCAAATGTTTCCAGACTTTGGTAAACTGTACATGGAACATCTGTAATATAAATATATATAACAATTATGTATTGTAGCTATTATATGATGACCCATCTCAGCACTCATGATCGCTATATATGCTACGCATGATTATGGGCCGGATGAGCTGTGTTGTGCATCCACAAACATAGGTACTGTTTCAATTGGCTGCTAGCACGTAAAATTGTTCACTTTTTAGACACCTACAATTTCTAATGCACATGACTGGGTGATATTCTAATGGATGTTGTCTCGAATTTCCTATCACGAACGGATGCTCGCCAATATCACACACACACACATATATATGGATAGGTAAAATAAAACTTATAGGATTATTTATTAATTTCTTTTTTAGTCATAAGCATATGATTGGTTGGGAGATATTTGAAATAACGAGTCGGGAACAACAAAATATTTTTCCCCATCGAATTGCTATTGAAGCAACTTCTCTGCTAAGCCGTGAGAGTATGTCCCAGTGGATGGGAACTTGCCTAGACGCTTTTGCAGTATAAGTTTCGATCCCCGAGTAACCATTGCTTAGACGCTTTTGCATGTTCAATTCCGGGACTAGCCACCATTCGTTAGGTGGAGACTGACCTGGGAGAGGTGAATTAGCGCAATCCCAAAGGCACCACCTTCACCTCAGTCCTTAAGAAGGTGGGATTGTTAGTTAAGTACATAAAAAGCTGAATCTTTTTTAATTATTATTTTAGTTTTTGTGTTGTGGATCTCTGAGTAAAAAAATACACTTATAGTAAAAATAGTGTTTTGCTACTCTATTTTAATGTAGTACCATCTATTCATTCATATGGAAATTTTGAAGATAAATTTTTAGATAGCTATCTTAATATAATAAATTATTATTAATACCATTTAAAATTTTTTTATTGATCATTATATTGATCTTATGACATAGGCTTAGTAATACCATTTTCTAATTCCCTTTCTTTTTCTTTCTTTTTTCTCAAAATCCTTCCCCAAAAATAGCTCTTTTGAGGTCTTGTACAGCTGTAAAGTGAAGAGGTTTTTAAAGAAGATAATTTCTTTTTTCTTTTTTTACTAAAGAAGATAATTTCTTAAGATATTAAGATATCACATGGTTTGATTAGAAGCATTCAACTATTAATAAAATTTTAGTGCAAAAAAATCTAAATGATAGTTTTTAAAAACTAGATATTATCGTTGGTACTTACATATTATTTATCAATCGATCAATGAATCGTTTTTCAAATATCAATTTCACATCTTGGACACAAATGGGTCCTTAGATCATTCCTAGTCCATGGTATTTGGCTCTAACTCCTTAGCTTTATGAGGTTAGTTTTTTTTTTTTTTTTTTAAGCTTGTTTTAGTTTAAATTTGTGTGTCATAGGCCCATAAATAATACAAAATAATGACATTTCTTTAAAAAATTTAAGAATAACATCAAAGGGTTCTTAAGAATCTCAAAATGTCGATATAGTACATAAGTATTCTAAATGATTAGCATTAGAAATGCTATTAAACCATCCCAATGCTAAAAACATGTTTAGGATCTCTAGTTACCAAGTCAATATGACCTTCACATTTTATCCTTATGTTACCTTTAGTATTTAGGAATGCAATCACATATGGAGGTTCCATTTCCTTTTCATGTTTAGAAACGTTTTTAGAAGTCAAAATTATCAAATCATTATTCCTTAAAACTAATGATTCCAACTTTAAAAAGAAATTCGATTTTACCTTTAAGAGGGTAAAATCACTTTCTACTAGCAATAATTATATTAATTAAAAATTATTTATTTATCTTTAACCAAATTATAACATTTAATAATTAAAAGTATTTTTTATAAATATTACTCTATACGTATTTAATTCCATTACATTTAGTGGATATTTCCATATACAAGAAAGTATTTATCATTTAAATTGTTGCTCCATTTCATTTTATTTTGTTTCAATTTATTCCATTATAAACCATTTTTATATGCTAAAAGTGACATAAGTTTTTAAAACAAAAGTTCTTAAGATTTACTTCATGTTATTTATTCGACTTACAATAAAAATTAATTTTTCTTCCTTTAGGAGATGTTGATATTACAAGAGCACAACATCAATGCACAAGAACCAATAAGCGGGTTCTTTGCATTGAAAAGAGCGTCAAGCACTCCGGTGATGCTCGGCACATGTCAAACTATAAATGATCGGATCATCTAGTCCATATTAGCAAATGAGGCATGTCTCAACGGCACATGTTAAGTTGTAAATAAAATTAAAGAAAAAGTATGTATTTAGTGATTTAACAGTTTTTCTATTTGAAACTTAAATTCTTTTTTATATTTAAATCCTTGTTATTTATAAAAGTTTATGAATGAAAACTTCTTAAAATATTGTCAGCTTTTTGTCTATAAATGCCATGTGGTGCAATCTCCTTAGTCTAAAACTAAGATAAATAAATAATACAATTATTTATAAATAAATTAACTGACATAACAAAAGCTTTTAAAAAATAAGAAAAAGAAAACAAAATGAAAAACAGTTAAATAACCTTTTCTTTTAGTGGGTCATGATCCACTTGTTTAGCTGTGGTCATTCTCACCACCGTATGACCAAAAGGTGATTGGAACAATTTTTATTTTTTATTTTTTGGTTTTTGTTTTCATTTCTTTTTGTTGACCTTTTTTCCATTTTTTTATTTTTATTAATTTTTTAAATAACATATAATTATATTATTTAATTAAATTAATTATTTAGACCAATTGAATCACATCACTTGTCAACCTTTAATGAAAAAACTAATAGCTTTGTTCCCTTGTTTGAATAGAATAAGATTGTAATATAACTGCTGTCACTGAGGAATGCATTAAAGCTATCATAAGTTATGAATAACTGTTGTTATTCATTTATTTTATTAAGGACATTTTAAGGGAAAACAAATAAACAACCCATTCTAGTATTTAGAGCTATACATAAGTTTGAATACCTAATGACTGCTGAATATTTTTTGTAATAAAAGTTCATAATAGAATTACAGACCTAAAATGTAATTAAAAACCATAATATCTCTTTTATATGGATGGGAATGGAATTACTGCTGTAGCACAGTAAATGGGTTATCACAGTGTTAGAAAAAATTGCAATTTACAAGGTAAGTTAAACGCCAAGGACCAAAGTAGGGGGGAAAAACAGTTCAAAACTCAAAATAAAAGAAGAAAAAAAGGCAAAATGTTGAGAACTTCAATGGTCAAAATCAAATAAGCTGAGTTCTTCCAAGATTCTCCATCCAATGCTGCCGAAAGAATTATATACAGAACGAACATACGAAACTCGCGTAAAGGCCTTGTGTCTAATAGCATGGATATTTGTTTCACAAAGGAATTCCTCTAAGTTCAATTCTCCCTCAGTTAAAAAAAACAAAGAAAGAAAATAGAAAAAACCGACACTTAAGGTCTGAAGCCAAAATGTAGAGAGTAGACAGCTCAATAGTTGTAGCAAAGCCGGCCAAAAATAGCCATAACAATTAACAGTTGCTTATTTAGGAGAACTTGGCAAAATAAAAGTTCCGAATAACCTTTGTTCAGTAATTTTAGGAAAACAACCTTGCATTCATCCTTTCCCGCTAACCCAGCTGTTTTCTTTGGTATCATGCCAATCCACGTATCAGTTACACCTAATCAGGATGCAGATAAGATACAATATGCTGATATCAAATTAATGGTACGAATTTTTATGTCCGAGCTAAGTGAGGATCCAAAATTAGTCAAATGCTTCCAGTAGAATCTGTTTAATACATTCAAATCCCCTCAATAAGGGGAATACAAGGTGACACATTTGCACCAATATGCTTTTGATTGCATAAATTACCAAACTTCAGGCAGCTGCAATGTAATTAGCTATTTACTGTGTCCTCGTCCTGCTATTTTCTGCAGATCTCACTTGGAAGAAATATGGGTGAGCCTGTTAGAGGAGGGAAAAAGAAAATTCCATAAGTTAATAATTTACATTACGGAGTAGTAACTATAATTACCAAGGGAAAGAAAAAAGACCAACAGGATTAAACTTTTCAATAACATAAACATTCAATCGCTCACAAAAAGGAAGAGATTGCTTAGCAGCAACAAACAAATGAAACAAAAGATTCAAGTTCAATTCAAAGAATGATGAGGTTTGGATTGGTCACAAACGTGCTCATACAAAATTTGTGTAACATTGCCCCATAGAAAAAAATGAAAAACAAAAGTTCCCGGATAAGTTGGAGAAAGGAGAAAATTTAATGATGGAAAAATCTCAAGTGGAAGGCACTTCAGATCACTCTCCTCTTATAGTGAAATTGCAGTATAAATAAATGAAGCAGGAAGACACAAAAGAATGAAAACACAATAGTGGCAAGTAAAATACAAGGGCCAATATCACAAACATTATCAATTCAAAGTGTTCTTGACCTAAACCTGTTGTCCATGTATCAAGGCAGACAGCTGAATTTCCATGAGAGCACTATAATTTTTAGATGTAAAAAATGCAGCTGAAAGGAGGTAAAAGAAAAACTAACTCTGGAAACACAACAAATAGAGAAAGCATTAGCACAAAGTCAGCACTGACAACATATATTCAGTACGTACCATTGCTTCTCTCGCTGTAAGCCTATCCTGATGATCATACCGCAGAAGCTTATCAAGGAAATCTATTGCCTGCATATTATACAGTGGAAAGTAATATGTTTGATACAGCTTTTGAAGTAAACATATGGTCATGGGAACATCACATTTTCCAGTAGTAAATCAGCAAGACCAACCTCTGGAGACACTAGATGCTGATTATCTGTATTAATGAACCTGGACCATGGCTTACGGCTGTGCCTGTGGCAGGATTAAACAAACAAATGACAGGACAGAACAGAATCTCAAACATATATTCATCCTGGATAGCAATACCAATGCTACCGCTTTGTGATATTGTTTTATATCTAATTGCCTGCACTTTTGCCCTTAGTCCTAATACCCCAACTTATGCATAACAAAGGCAAATTATTAGAGGAAACAACTGAGTTGTATCCACAGCAACAAAGAAAGAACTGAAGTTCCAACCTTCCAACTAAAGCTTCAAGTTGTGGATCAAGCTCCAGGTGATATTTATTCAGGTATGCATTCAACTCATCTGTTCCAAGAACCTGCAGATATTGATACACAAATTAAGCACTAGAATATTTTTGCATAAAGGGTGTTCAATTCACTTTTATGCCTTACTACTTTCATTATATGGATGATCTTGAGTGGCAAAACAGGTTCTGCGCCTTTCTCATACGAAGGCATCAGCTTGGTAACTGTAGGACTGCTCAGCTAAAAGAGCTTTATATCCTACCATTCTCAAGCGCAAAAATATGCCAAAAGTGATTCTAATAGCTTAAGATAAATGTGTAACTTAATGGTTCCCCAAATCTCATTTCTCAAAACTGAATAGAAGGTATTTCTTTAGACTCTGGGTGAATTACACATCAACCATAAGAAAAAAATCACTAAATATCTACCTTTGCGATCTTGACAAGCTGATCATGATTGTCATGCCCATAGAAGAAGGGTTCTTTTCGAAATATCTGCATAAGGGACATAAGAAAGATGACCTTAGCCATGTTCTCCCCAAATAAATGACTCAATTTAAGGTGGGGAAGAGGTGGCTCTTGCCACTCACCATTCCAGCAAACATACAACCAAGGCTCCACATATCCAATGAGTAGTCATAGTCTTGTAGATCAACAAGTAACTCTGGCCCCTTAAAATATCTGTGGATCCCCATGAATAAGAAAGTCAAACCTCATGCACGATATAAAGGTCCAACAAAGCAGAGCTTTATGTCATACTTTAACTAAGGAACAAGTACAGTAGGAGCTCTGAACCATCATTTTTAGTTTCCCTGGTGATCTATTTCTATGCAATTTCATTTAACCATTTGAACTTGCTAAAATCCTCTACATCAATGTCTCCATCAAAAAGGTGATAATGTGGGGCTGGTGTTTTAACTCATGTGGAAGCTGGCATGGCACTTTAAATAGGCTCAATGATTGCGGCTTTCTCATGGAGATCTTAATATGGATCATTTTAGTATTTAAGTACTAAAGAAGAATCATGCAAAAAAATACATGCTAAATTGGGAGGACCAAAAAACATACTTAGACACACCTAATATATTTATCCCTTGAAATACAAAATCTATCTCCAGTCAGCACTGCTGGCTTTTATTCCTCAAATTTGCACATATACACCACTAATAATTAATAGAAGGTTAAAATCATTTTTTTTTCTTTTTGGTGAATGGTTAAAATCAATGTCGATGGCTGAAAAAACAATAGTTAAAAAGAACATGATTATAATAGTCCTACAAGAGAAATGCCTTTTCCTTTAGGTTCTACAACTATTTGATTGTTCATCTAGTCCTAAATACTTTTAGTCGCTTTTTTTTTAGGGTGGTAAAGTATGATTTTTATATTTTTATAAGAAAGATTCATGTTAGTCCTAAATCCTTTTAGTCACTTTTCATCAAACATACATGTTATGCTCCCTTAAGATACCATGTTAATGGTGTTAACAGCTCAGTAACGAAAATACTTTTAAAATTGTGTCAAAAGATTAAGAACCAGGATGAACACTTGAAAAACTGTTACAATAAAATAGAAGTAACCATGTAGCTTTACTGCAATTATTTATCTCTGTCTTTAATCCTTTCCAACATGACAAAGGTTCTTGACAATATATTCATGTGATCATATGTACTCACCTTGAAGCTACACGGACATTGTACTCTTTACCAGGATGGTAGAATTCAGCCAGACCCCAGTCAATCAACCGCAATTTTCGCAGCTCATGGTCAATCATGACATTGTGAGGCTTAACATCCCTGTGCATTATACCTTGGGAATGACAATAATCTAATGCCTGCAGTTGTAAAGATGCCCTGTGAGTAAGCATGAGTTACTGATGGTGCAGTAGCTTACCAGTTCATGGATTAACTTCAGCAAAAGAAAATAACATCGATCATTTAAATAATTTTTGTAGAAAGAAGCAATTATTGAACCAGGGTACTTCGGAGCAAAAAGCCATCAAAATAAGTTAAGATGTTCAGTTGAGATAACGAGAATATAAATTTAACTCCAAGCATTGAAATTTATAATCTATATTACTAGAGGCAACCTGTCAGATCTCTACAATAGTATTTTTTATCCATAGAAAAAAGAAACTGTTTGAAAAGATTTATTAGATTATGCAGAAAAAAGCTCAAGAAATTCTTAATGACTATAAATTTTCAAATTCTACATATTCTTCAACATAGAAATCAATTCCATTAGCAGAAAAGGCAGGCATGAGAGCGCACCCCAACAAGAAAAATTATAAACAATATGAATAGATTCTCTTGTCTTGCATGGAAAATAGTAGGAAGCAAAGCCATATCAATATAGAAGTAACTAAATGAAATGGTACCTTAAGTAGTTCATATATATAGTAGCGTATGTCGTAATCTGCCAGTGTAGGGTACAGAACTTTGAAATCTGTACTATTCACATATTCAAAAATCAAGCTGGGAGTTTTTGAGTGCTGATCTCTAACTATATCCAGCAGCTTCACAATATTGGGACCACCACATAGGTTCTGTAGTATTTTTATCTCTCTCTTTATCTGCATACATAGACACATATATTAGAAGGTGAACAGTTCCAGCATCTACTAGAAAAGCTGCTTCAACAATTGAAAGCTGGTGAAGATGTGTGTAAATTGACACGATATGAAGCCCAAAATCACACTTCTATATGAGAGTGAATAGGGCCCAGAAAAATCCAGAGGCCAATTGACTCCCCACCATAAAGAAAAACCCCATCCCAAAGCATCCAGTCCCATCCAGTAGGAAGAGATACAAATTTCTGCAATGTAGAATGAGCCAAAAGCCAGATATCCCATCAGGCGATTAAAATGAATTGAAAGAGCAAGGTTGACTAAGCGCCCTCTTTAGTGAATAAGGGCAATGGGAGAAAGGCAGGGAAACAAGCACTTTGAAGCAACAAAAGCTGCTGAACATCAGTAGATGCTAAAAGTAATGAGCTGCATCCGCACACTTCTTCTCAAACTACAGGAAGAAAACATGTAGCAGTAATTTATCTATCATTGACAGTGATGAAAATATATGCAATAACCTTAAAAGCAAGCACATTTCTCTGATTCTCATGATAGTCTCCTTTGAATTGCTGTTAGAAGGTGCTGAGACGACATTAATACGTTATGCAAGGTAGAGGTGCCCTATGTCCAAGGCTGGCAACTTAAATTTTAAGCATGTGTTGCCTGGGCAAGAGCCTGAAGAGAAACTTAAAGGAGTGATGTGAGTACCACTCCGATGTTTCTTCTAGGGATTTTCCTTCAAGTATAATGAGAGTAAAGTTTTCTTTGTGACATTCATCGCCCCTTAGCCTATTGAAAATCAGGAACAACATTGCATATAAAAGAAAAACAAAAGCCAACTAAGGTGATCTTATATGTTTAACCAAGTAACAATATTCTCCAGCTGTGTTGCATCATATGAAGACAATTTTTTTGGGTGGATAATAAGAAGTATTGCAAGATTTTCAGAAGGTAAAACAAAATTCTAATTCAAAAGTCCTCTACAATGAGGCTTAACTAGCCTTGCAGAAATCCTCCCACAGTTGTCACACTTTGACCATGCAAGTGTGTCAATCAAGCTGACCATTCCAAACAACACTGCTCCGTTTATTCTTAGGCTCTTATCTCCACCCTATTGTGTTTGATAGGCGAAAAGCCCAAAGCCAGTAATTTAAATATATTGGAACATTCAGAATATCATACTAACTCACAAAGGAAATGCTTGCATGCAAGAGCCAAAACCAATAAAAAAAGGTTACATCCACACTTGCATTTATAAGAAGAGAAGGATTTAGATATTTACCTTCTTTTTCTTGACAGGCTTAAGGATCTTGATAACACATCTTTCATTGTTGGTGACATTTATACCTTCAAAAACCTCACTGTATTTTCCTCTTCCAACTTTTCGAACAACCTCATAATCATCTTGATCTCTGAGTACAACAAGGATAGATTATATAGGTGTATAAAGAATTGTGTATATGCCCATTCACTCATTCAGATGCTAGATAAAAACAAAAAGCTAATTGAAATAAAGCATCAAAATCAATTACCCAAAAAAAAAAAAAAACAAGAGAGAGAGAGGATCCTCAGATGTGCAAGTAGATTGATAGCTCTCCTAATAAAGCTCGTATTGAACTTAAACTAATTAGGTATTAGATCCATCTCACTATCCTAAGCATTTTACTGCGTACTAACATCCAAGAAGCTAGATTAGCATCCTCATTCCCAACTAGATGCTGACATTGTCTTCAAATGCAGTACCACCACCATTGTACTAATGATAGCAGGGAAAATTCCATGCCATCAGGTCTCAAAGTGGATTCTAGACTACTCCAATGTTTGAGCTCTAACAGCAGAGACAACACCTAAAATAAATGATTTCTCTTTCACAAACCATGTATTGTTTCTCCCTTCTGTTTCACCATAATCTCAATTAACTACTTATATATTGGTTTAAAAAATTGTTGAGCACAAAATTTTTCCATAATCTGCTCCATTCACCCTTTTCAACTTTCACTTTCATTTGAAAAACAAAACATTTCTATAAATATCAGAACAGTCTTTAGAACACACTAAATACAAAATAATGCTTGAAACAATTTATTTTCCTAGGTTTCGTTTGATTAACAAACTCTAATTTTAACTTATAGCTTCTCCAATCCTTAGCACAAAACAAATAAACTCTTTCCAGAAGCGACACCAAAATTCCGTCTCTGAACACTTAATTAAGCCACTCCAATCTAATGATCCACTAAAAGAAGGTAATTTTGTTCTCACTCCATGGGAAACATAATCATTATCCAATCCAACTATATCTTGAAAACACTCGTACATTAAACACAAACCATCTTTACATAATTATACAAATAATCATCAACATGCAATCAATAATAACTCATGAATCCCCCACCAGCTAATGAAACGGAAAAACACCCATTATGCCCTCATCAAAGTAACAACTTGAAACAAACCCTAATTGAAACAAAACCATTTGAAGCAACTAAAACAACAGAAACAAAAAGAAAAAGTCAAAATTATGGTTTTTGAGGATAGAGAAGTAGTGTTTTACCCCCATTGAACGGCGAGAGACTCGTAATCCCAGTACTCTCTGGGGCGATGAACATTGACATCCGCATAAACTCGTGCCCTAGCCATGGCTGGTCTGATATGCTTTTTGATTGTGATCCAAATTTTTATGTTATTGTTGTATTTTCATCTTTCTGTGTTTAAATTTTAATGAATAATCGCATGGAATCAGGACTGAACTGCCTGAACAGGATTCAGCTTTGGGGTTTTTTTTTTTTATTTTTATTTATAGTTATTTGATTGATCTTAAATGAAGTTAAGTGTTCTATTTTTATATATGGACAAATATCTATTTGTACCTTAAAAAAAAAAAAAAAAAAAAAACATATATCTTTTCCTTAATTAATATTACGCAAGAAACTGCTTGGACCATGACTGCTAAGATTCAATGTAGATTTGATGCGTAAGCACGAGGAATCCCACTTATTTCTACCTTCTACCCGTTTTGGTGTATTTTACACCAAATATTATTGGTAAATCAAGTTGGAATTCCAATATACTTCTAAAATTACACGGATGAATCCCCGATATTTACATATGTATCCAGTGGTAATTCACATTATATATTATGTCAGGAATTTTGGTATGCATGATTATGTTATGAGTCGTTACTAATTAAATGGTGTCGATTTTACAAAAATTCAAAATTTTATAATTTCTTTTTCACCAAGCAAATCAATGACAAGATACTATGAATGATGTGAACGATGGTCAATTGATGCATGGTTTCTTTTGAAGATAGTTATATAAAAACCTTCATCAAGTGCACTGGATAATGTATTGTAGTAAAAGCTCGTGAAATCAAGTTGCGTTGGTAAGGACATATGTTAAGTACTTTGTCATGTTAGTTCTTTACTCAGCTAATCAATTGAAAGGTTATTTTCAAGCCAAGTAATTGAAACTAAAATTAAGCTAAATAATCGATAGCTTTCACCGAGACAATAAAATTTTATGTATCAAATGCATGTAGTTGTCATGTGCCATTTTAAGGAGCACCTAGATTATGGCCTAGCGGGATTCAACGATGATAGCATAATCAAAGGCAAATTAAGACCAAAGTCCACTAACAAATGTTACGGAAATCTAGTTTAAATATGTTGTGCATTAGTGAGTGTGATGAGTAAGAGTAGGTGAATTTATTTCTTAAGATAGTAGATAATAATCAATCACAATCATTATATAAGGTAGATCTCAGTCGTTCAATTTAGAAAACTTCTCATATATATATATATAAGGATTTCCTCTCTAACATATATGCTTATGACAAATCAATCACTAAGCAATAAGGAATAAAAGATTGAAACAATAGTGTTTTTGGATAACATAACTACTAAACCACACAAATATGAAGTATTTTGGATTTTTGATAAATAACAGACAACGAAAAGAAAAAAATATGAACAACACTTCTCTTAGATACAACTCACCAAGAAAAGTTTGAACTATGATCTGTTTATTTGATATGATTCACAAATAAACTAAACTATTTGTTTGCTTTAGTCAAAGGCTTGATGAGAACATGGTTTGAAAAGACGAACTCAATCAAAGGATATTGTATTGAGGATTAGTACCTTATAAGGTTACATGCGATTACTTATAGACTACTATAATTCTAATCTTAGAAATATCAAATATATGGAAAAGGATAAACTAAGTAATAAAATAAGTGAATTAATGAGAAAGAAATATCTTGTTTCTTAAAATATTGAGATTCATCTCTTCAATGTAAATCTTCTAATATCTTTAAGTATTATAAAATTAAGTCTTTTATCTTTAATCATAAATCATGGTGGGTTCTGGTTATGAAGTTGAATTCTAAATGAACTCCAATGCTAAAGTCTTCTCTTAGACATAAACGACTAATTCAAAAGCAACTTTGTCAAAAGCTACTACTAATTCAAAAGCAACTTTGTCAAAAGTTGATACAAGTAAGCTCCTTTCGTAATCATATAATAGATCATGAATGAATTCTTGAATTCTACTTCTTCTATTGTCCAAGAAGCTCCCAACATCCATGGAACCAAGCTAATTAAACTCTTAGTCCTTGATCTAGTAATAGAATCGATATATTGATCGTTTTGACTTGATTTTTTATCTTCATTATTCTCTTATATTAGTTTTTAAATCTAATTCTCATCAAAATCAAACAAAAGTGACTTTACTTTGATGAGTGATTCAATTGACAACAACTATCAAATTTTGCTTGTGTATAACTTGTTAAGTTTGATCTGTTTATTAGAGAAAATAGAAGACTTTTTTGTTTTCTCTTGAGTTAAAATTAATGATAGCAACCCATAACACATTATATGAATGTTTGTGTTAATCCTATAATATGAAGACACTAGCTATATGTTTTAGCAAATTCATTTGATATGAGTAACAACATCTAACTCAAATTTATAGCCCTATATTAGCAACTAGTGTGTAATTGTCTAGCATATGAATTTAAGAAAATTACGTCTTTGACAATATGCTCAAGTCTTGACAAAAAGTGATAGTAGCCTATCAAATCAAACTCGATATCAACCAGCTTTCATTACTTCAAAAGTAACTGACTCACGTGAACTAAAAGAATAGCCTATGCGTCCCTTTATTAGAGAACAAAACTCTACGATATCAGCTTCAATAATCAAATTCATGTGTAGACATAAAGTTAAGCATTCATGAGTTCATTACTAGGTTTATACTTTGTCAAAGTCATGATAGAGAGTTTGATGTTATCTACAAGTGGGAAAATATAGTTGCTTTTGAGAGTGTTTCTTACTATAAGTTGAGAAGTAAAGATTTTTCTATCTAAGCCCTTGTGTGGAAGTCACATGTTGGAAAGCAAGTATCATATGGGTAATTCATTAAAGCTATTATATAGTATAGGTTGCATAAGTGTATCATGCAAAGCAATCGCCATGCGACGAGTACTATTTTAAAGATATAAGTAAGCACCACATAAGGGCATCATAGTAAGTATTGCAATAGTAAAAACTTCAAATGTCACATGTAGATATACAGTAAATATCATTTAAGAGTATCGCATACAACATATATACTATGAAGATTTTGTACAACAAACGTTATGTAAGGTTACCATCATCTAATTGTTGAAGTGCTTTAAAGGAGTTGTTGAAGCCTTTTTGATGCTTACAATGATCATTGAAATGTGTCATAGAGGGGTGAAAATTGAAATTTCATACCAAAGAAACATGTAAAAAAAAAAGTATCGTTACATCAAATTTAACATTATCAATAACTAGAAAGTGATTTCAAAACTCATCATGCTAAAGGCTTATAATGTTTTAAAATATAGAGGGGTAAAAGTTACACATAGTGCAAACATGTAGAGAAAGTATTATATGCTTGGTCTAACATCAGAGACAACCAAAGAATGATTTTGTAGCTTATAACACTAAAGGCTCATGATACCTCTCTTTCTTAGATGGCGGCACATTACAATGGGACAAGTCAACAACTCCTAATGCCCTCTCTTACATGTTTCATAAATAGGATATTATAGATATATTTACCATGAAATGAGGCTCTTCATCCAAATTTTATGCTTTCTAGAGATAAGCTTTGCTACTATGGTAATAATAGGATAAAGTCATGTTGTTACCTAAAGGATCTTAAGTACTCTCTTTTCTTAAGAGAGCTGTAATGCATTGATGGAGTACGTTCTCTTGTCTCAGCTTAAGTGTAAAGTATAGTTGTTAAAATTGCAAGTCAAAAATACATTTCTACGAGTTTATGATTTTATAATATTTTTCTTAATTAAAATAGATCGAAAACTATTTATGTACAGACTTTCAATAAAGTTACGAACTTTCATACATGATTATACAAGTTTATAATTTTACCAGTTTTGTATGATTTTATATGATTCTACCGATTTTGTATATTCAAATAAACAGTAAAATCGCGATTGTAACAACTATGTTGTAAAGCATGCAGCCTCTTATTTGTATAAAAGAGTTAAAGTAACAAATTACAAGCTAAAGAAAGCCTTTACTAACATCTCAAATACTCTATAAACTAAGACCTCCATCCATTACTTAGTATTGCTAATCACCATTTATTGTAATCTTATTGTAGCATGTCATCACATAAAATATATATATTTTATATGAAGTTCAAAATTCTTAGCTTTTCAATGTGTAAGGGGAATTTTGTAAAGCCATTATAATGTATGACCATTTGAACTCTCATAGTTTAAGGGGCTTCTTTTGAGCTCAACTTAGTTGTGAGATTGCTCGAACTGCTATAATCTAAAGAGGCTTCTCATAATGCCATCATGAAAATGAGATTGTTTAAACTCTCAATAATCTAAGGGGCATTTTGTGGCATTAGCAAAATTATGAGATTGTTCAGACTCTTATAATATAAGAAGCTTCTTATGAAATCATCATGGTTGTAAGATTGCTTAGACTTTTGTGATGTATGGGGCCTCTTTGGAAGTTAAAATGATAATGGGACTACTTAGATTGTTATAATCAAAGCCTTCAATGTTATTTTACACATCGATATAAAGCTCTCACTTGCTAATAACAATGTTTAAATGATTATGCCCACACAACGATAGTGACATTTGTTTCTTGGGATCCATTTTTTTTTTTTATTAGTTAATGGAGTATTCCTAACTTATATTACTTAAGGGATCATGAATTTAGAAGTCCTCCACCTAGGAGTGCTATATATATATACTATACCTAAGAAGATTATTATCTTTCAATAGCAATGACTCATTATGCATCTAGGAGATAATGCTCTTACAACTTCAAAAATGCATAAGTTATAGCTATGACAATACATTAAGAGATAATGCCTTTCCACTAGTCAGTAGCAATGTTTTTAATTGCCTCTTACATTATTTGTTGTATGCTCTAAGGAGTTATATTATTGCTTTAAGAGGTGCATAATGCTTTTACAAACATAATATAAGTAATGATGGAAATAAAAAAATTGGACCCTTAACCTGAGCTTGAGCTCAAGGTCTTGATGGACTAACAAAGCGACTCTCACTCTAGCTAACTTCATCCGAGGCCGAACTGATCCTCACTGCTAAACAATTTCATCTATTAAGCCGAGTTGTTTTAATGTTATCAACCATCATGTGCTAACCTGACTCACATTCCTTTGATTGCTTAGCTAATCTAGAATTTAGCTATCTCTACCAATACCAAACATTAGCTTAGTAGTACTTATGCCAAGAACCCTAGGATACATCTAAAACCACATCTCCTCGAAAGGACCTTCATGTCTATTCAGTACCTTTGCTTGGCAATCCTTAGTCTGACCATACAAATTGTCTATTATGCTAAAAGTACCCCTAGTGAATGCTTGCTACGTGTCCAGCCCTTATGTGAAAGGATTTGTTGCACCAATCACCAACTTCTTTGAATTTTCATTTGTACCCTTTATTATTCCTTATACATTACTTCTTTTAGACAATATTCCCTTTTCTCTCTTCCATTTTAGGTAGAATGCCCTAACTTTTCAAGTATAAATACCCTTTTGTATTATGTAGCCACTACATCATTTGATATTGAATATATTCAATTGTTCCTTTCGTGAGTTAATGTGCTTAACCCTTTTGACCTATTCTTATCCTAATCCTTAGGTAAGTCGGTGATGAGTGACCTCATTGAGTTGCTTGTACATCATATTGAGCTAGTTTTGTGAGTTCACAGAGTTTTCATGGTCTGTCACATCCTCGGAATCGTTCGTGATTTGCTTGTTTATCCCTTTTTCTTGTTCCAATTTTCGCATTTCATCACCTTTCACTTTACGCTTTCTGCAAGCTTGGACCTATCCTGATATGTTTACCTTTATCTATTTTTGGTGCATCATATCATCTTAATATCAAAGTAGAGATTTATTTGGGTAAATTGTATTTAAGCTTTCTTATGAGTAGTGTTTGTGTGGTAGTGTATCATAATTGTGTATAAGTTAGTTATGAGTGTTTAAGTAAGTTGAAGACATAGTAGTTTATTGTTGTTGTATGCCTTGTTATACTATGTTTCGTGTATATGAAAGCAAAGCAAATTTCAATTGGGTTTTGTTGTTCTTCAGAATAGTTGTTGTGTTTACCGGTTAGTTTGAACTTTTGTGTCTGGGTAAGTATGCACACGAGTTATTTGGCTTAAGAGTATAGTGTCTATTGTTTCATGGATTTTAAGTTTGTTTACTGAGCTTTGTTGAGAGGATAACAGATCTAAGTGTTAACGTTAGTATTGGAGATGATAATAGCGGTGTTATCTATAATAAATGACAGCTTCAAAACACCATTAGGAGTATAGATAAGTAAATTTATGAAATGGCTAACCTTGTAGTTGATCTGACAAGAGTTGTTCATGCATTGGCCTTTTGATTAGCTAAGGCCATGCATAACACTCCCCAAGCTACTTGACTTATGAGAGGACAGATTTTAGCTCAGTAAGATCAAGGTGGAAGAGTAGGAGAACAAGTGTGGAGGAGAATTGACTTAGGTGAAGTAGATGAAGAAAGAGAAGAAGAGTACATTAAGGATGAAGAGCGAACTCGAGTACCCCGAGTTACTAACCATGTAAAACTTCATATTCTAAGCTTTAATGGTTTTGGAAATACTGACGACTATCTAGAGTGGGAAAAGAAGGTAGAGTGTGTTTTTTATTATTACCAGTATGAAGACTGCGAGAAAGTAAGGATTGTTACTGTAGAGTTCTCAAGTTATGCTGCGATGGGGTCGAAGAACTTTCAAATTATGAGAAGACAAGAATGATATAGGGAAGAAAATACTTTGCCCGAGATGAAGAGGATATTTAGAAATAGATTTGTGCGGGATATTTACTTGCAACGTACGTTTGCTCGACTTCAAGAGCAGAGACAAGAAAGCCAGACAAGAAAGCCAAACAATTAATGAGTATGTTTAAGAGTTCCAAATACTTACGATTTGATGTGAAGTGGATGAACCATAAGCTTAAATAGTATCTAAATTTCTCATTAGATTAAGGAGTGACATTTGAGATATCATGGAACTTCAACAGTTTATTGCATTGGACGAAGCTATAAAAATAGCTCAGCGTGTAGAAAGATAGAGGAGGAATAGGTTGAGCCGACTTGTCCAATCAATTTAACCTACTCAAGGAAGTTATCGAGCTTAACAAAGTGCCAAGCTAAGTAAAAGAACATATGTTAAAGTTAAATAGAAGAGCTGACCAACTAATGGTGAAGTGTCGTCGAGAACTTATGAGAAGAGACAAGGATTTTGGAGAAGGATGAGCTAGATTAAGTGTTTTAAGTGTTAAGGGTTTAGACACATGGCTGCCTAATGTTCGAACAAAAGAGCTATGGTTATTAAAGGAGATGTTCCAAAACTAGACATGGATAGTACTGATGAGGAGCCTGAGGAGGAGGTTGTTCTAGAGAAGGATACCACCCAAAAGGATGAACATGTTGAAGAGGATGTGTTTGCTAAGGATCTAAACTAACTAACTTTGGTTGTCTAACGTATGATGAGTATAAAACCCTATACTGAAGATAAGCAGATAGAGAACTTATTCCATATCACTTGTAAGGTAAATGAGCAGGTTTATGTGCTCATAGTTAATAGTGAAAGCTACACCAATGTAACATCTGTTAACCTAGTAAAGAAACTTAAACTGTCGACTGTTTCACATTCGAGACTTTATAAACCGCATTGGCTAAATGAGAAGAGAGCATTATACATCACTTAGCAAGTGTTACTGCCGATCTTCATTAGGAACTATTCTAATGAAATACTTTATGACGTATTGCCCATGTGTACATTTTATGTGTTGCTAGGCCGACCTTAGCTTTTTAAATGGAGGGTTATTCATAACGGTTTCAGGAACACATATGTATTTGAGAAGGATGAGAGGAAAATTACCTCGAATCCTATGAGCTTAAGTCAAGTAAGTAAATTATAAGCCAAATTGGTTCGAAGATCGAAGAAGGCTTTAGTATTAAGTAAAGCTAAGCTCTAAGTAGCCATCAATTCTAACCTATTGACCTTTCTATTGGTAAGGAGACTATTAGAATTGAAGGAACAAGTGAAGCGGCTAGAAGAGGTCAAGAAGTTGTTTGATGAATATTCCTACCTATTTCTTGAGCAGTTGCTTGAGGGATTACCTCCATTTTGAGATATTAAGACTGCATTGACTTAATATTTAGCGTTGCATTGTTAAATAAGCTTACTTATAGAGTGAATCTTGAACAAACTGCAAAGCTCCAGAGACAAGTCAACGAGCTATTAGAAAGGGGATATTTAAAAGAAAGTCTTAGCCTCTATGCTATGCCTATACTACTTGTGCCGAAGAAGGATGACACTTGGCGTATGTATGTGAATAGTAAAGTTGTCAATAAGATTATGATCAAGTATAAATATGACATTTCAAGGCTAGATGATATGTTAGACGAACTGAGTGGTGCCAAAGTGTTTAGCAAAATTAACTTGAAATCATGCTACCACCAGAGTCAAATGCGGTAAGGAGATAAATGGAAAAATGCCTTTAAGACTTGACATAGCCTGAGTGAGTGGATGGTCATGCCATTTGGGCTATCAAACACCTCAAGTACTTTTAAGAGATTAATGAATCATGTTTTGAGAAATCTAATTGGGAAGTTTGTTGTTGTCTACTTTAATGACATCCTTATATACAGTAACAACTTGACTAGCTATATTAAACATCTTCAAGTAGTCTTTGATGTTCTTTGAACAGAAAGATTGTTTGGTAATATAAAGAAGTATTGTTTTTGCCTGGAGGAGGTGGTTTTTCTAGGTTATGTAGTTAGGAGAGGAAGTCTATGAGTTGATGATGAGAAGATTTAGCAATTGTTGAATGGCCAAACCCCATCATTTATGCCGAGGTGAGAAGTTTCCATGAATTGGCATCTTTTTAACGAAGATTCATCAAAGGTTTTGATACCACTATTGCACCCCTTGTAGAGCTGACAAAGAAGAACGTAGGTTTTAGGTAAGGAGAGAATGAAGAGAGAAGCTCTACTAAGACCAAAGAAAGATTGACCTCTATACCTGCATTGACTTTACCTAACATCGAGAAGATTTTTAAGCTTGAGTATAATGCATTTGGTATAGACATAGGCGTTGTCTTGATGTAGGAAGGTCAGCTTGTAGCCTACCATAGTGAGAAGCTAAGAGGACCTTAATTAAACCACTTAGTATATGACAAGGAGCTCCTAGCCCTTATCTGAGCACTCTAAGTATGGCATCATTATTTATTACTAAGGGAGTTTGTCATTAATACAGATCATGAGTCCCTAAGGCACCTCACAAGTCAAACCAAATTATCAAAAAGGCAAGTACAATGGGTTGAATTTTTAAAAGGATTCAACTTTGTGATCAAGTACAAATAGGGCAAGGCTAATGTGATTGTTGATGCCTTATTACATCGGCATGTTCTTTGGATTGAACTATAAACCAAACTCTTTGGATTTGTGACCATTAAGGAGCAATATCTTCAAGATCGCCATTTTGGTCCTATATTTGGATAATGTGCCGAAGGAAGAACGATGGATGACTATCACATGGAAGATGAGTATCTATTTTAGGGAGGCAAGTTATGTATGCTAATCTATTCTTTAAGAGAACTGCTTGTTAGAGAAGCTCATTATGGACATTTTGGGAAAAAATGAACATATGAATCAAACATTCTCTTTTTGCCCAGGATGCGATAAGATGTGCATTGGATTATTGAGAGTTGTATTACTTGAAAGAAGGCCAAATGTCGAGCCGAACAAGGAAAAGTGATGCCTTTGCTTGTCCTAACCAAACCTTGTACCGAGTTGAGCATGGATTTTGTACTCGAATTATCATAAACTGCTTGAGGCAAAGACTTTGTTATGATTTTCGTAGATAAATTTAGTGAAATGACACACTTTGTGCCCTACTCTAAAACCAATGATACTTCAGTTATTGCTTTTCTCTTTTTGTAGGAGATTGTTCGTTTGTATGGTACGTTGAAAAGTATAGTATTGGATAGAGATCCAAAGTTTCTAAGCCATTTTTGGAGAACTCTTGGCATCATATAGGGATTAAACTACTCTTTAGCACTTCCTATTAACCCCAAACCGATGGCTATATAGAGGTAGTCAACCGCACTTTAGGATCGCTATTTTGAGCTACAATAGGGAAGAACTTAACCGATTGGGATATTTGTTTACTTATGGTGGAATTTGCTTACAACCATATGATGCATGACACCCCTAAATAGAGACCTTTTGAAGTCGTAAATGGCTTCAACCTAGAGCTACCCCTTGATCACGCTCTAATACCCATGCCCAAGTAAGAAGGCCCTAACGTAAGAGCCTGAACATAATCTCTACAATAGATCTACTAAAAGGTTGCTCAACAGATTGACCAAGTTGCCAAGAAGTTGAGAGAGAAGAGCAAAGGAAGGAGGACAATATAGTATCAACTTAGCGATTTAGTATGGCTACACTTAAGCAAGAAGGGGTTTCTAAACAAGAGAAAAAGTAAGCTGTCTGGCTAAGATAAAGGCCCTTTTAAAATAATCCAAAGGATCAATGATAATGCCTATTAGTTGGAACTACTTGAAAACTATGGAGTTTTTAACACTTTTAATGTTGTCGACCTCAGCCCTTATATAATTAAAAGAGAATTGGGCAAAGACCAATTGAATTTGATCCTAAATCCAAATCAACCCGAAGGGGATGATGGGAATCAGACAATTAGACCTTAGACCTGAGTCCAAGCACAAGGTCTTAAAGGACTAACAAAGTAGATTCTCTCGCTCTAACCAACTTCAACTGAAGTCGAGTTAATCTTCATTGTCAAACAATTTCATTTACCGAGCTGAGTTGTTTCAGTGCTATTAACCATCATATGTTGACTTGACTCACATTCCTCTAACTGCTTGGCTAGTCCAAAAGTCAACTTTACTTTGCTAATATCGAACACTAGCTCAATAATACTTGTATCAAGAACTCCAGGATACATCCAAGACCACATCGCCTTAGAAGGACCACCAGGTCTACTCGAAACCTTTACTGAGCAATCCTTAGCTTGACCATACAATTTGTCTATTTATGCTAGAAGCACCCCTATGATTGCTCGCCATTTGTCTAGCCCCCATGTGAAAGGATTTGTTGCATCAATTACCAACCTCTTTAAATTTTTATTTGTACCATTTGTTATTCCTTATACATTACTTTTTTTAGACAATACCCCCTTTTGTTTCTTTCATTTTAGGTAGGATACCCTAACTTTTCGGGTATAAATACCTTCTTATAATAAGTAGCTACAACATCATCTAATATTGAATATATTCGACTGTTCCTTTCATAAACTAGTGTGCTTACCCATTTTCCTTACTCTTATCTTAACCTTTAAGTAAGGTTAGGTGGCAAGTAATCTCATCAAGCTACTCGTACGTTATATCGCGCTAGTTTTATGAGTCCATGAAGTTTCCTTGGTGCATCAGATCCTTGGAATAGTTTGTGTTTTGCTTGTTTATCTTGTTTTATTATTTTAGTTTTCGCATTTCATTGCATTTCACTTCAAGATTTCTGCAAGCTTGGACCCATCTCAATATGTTTGCCCTTGTCAGTTCTTGATGCATTGTATCAAGTGATGAGATGATCTCACCCTCAACATGTGGTCATCAAATTATGAGTAATAGCTATGTGATACAATATCAATTATTGCTGGGCAAAAGTGGATTGTTATAGACACCATTATCTTTAGTGATGAGCTTGTTAGTGCATATTCTATTCTAGAATATCCTTTTCAGGTTTTAATAATCTTTACTAAGGGTAGTTCATAATTCTATGATATTGACAAAAGTCTCAATTGTTTTCCTCATCTAGAGTAGATTGCCACTTTAGTTTTGGCAACTTGATGCCTTTGTATTATGGCCATTGATAGATGATATAATATACTTTACCTATTAGCTAAGGGAAGAGGATGCTTTAGGATAGTTTTTATGTCATCCATATGCTTCGCCCCACTTCCATGGCAACCGTGACCTCTCTTCTTCTTAGGTTCATCGTTATAAGTGGATGATGGTGACTCAAAAGGTTCATTATCCATATTCATCCTTGTCTTAGTTGAAGAGGGCTAGTTATGTAAGATAGGATTCACTAAATTCGATTAGATTCATCATTGTAGGTATGATAACTTCTTTTCTATTATAATGCTATATTGAGGGTGTAAGATTGTGATAGTGCAAATACTTTCTCCCAATGGGTAGATGATAGGTTACTAGCTTATCAATTACATGAAACTAAGTGTAATTGTAGATAGATCAAATTTTACGAACTACAATCACATATCCTATTACCTTTATAGAAGAGCTAACCATAGTCACATATAGTAGTAGGTTGGCTCATTATGTAATAAGCTTATCTTTACCTCCTTGAGGGTAGACATTGGTATGTGATATTGAATAAGGATTGATTACTAATGAATGCTTCTAATCAGGTGGTTATCAAGTATGCTTTTGACAAATTGCTGGCAATTATGGTTCGGACTCTTAGTACATACGTTTGCATCTAATAAAAGGATCACATTCTCATGTGACCAAGCTACCTTGACATGGGGTGTATGGTGCTACATCCTATATGTTGACCTTAAGAGATCCACACGGAAGCATTCACTGTTATAAACCAATATTGTTAAACCTAAACCAAAAGGTTGATCTAAGAATGAGAATGGATTAAGGGTTAAAAGGGTCAACTGAGATCAAACTGGGGTTAGTAAAAATATTATAATAGAATTTGTATTTATTTAAAAAACAACAAAAATTACTTATATCCTTAAAAGTTGAAAGTTGAGAGCTTTTATAGTTTTTTTTTTGTTTCTATTTAATCTACATTTATTTTTTTTAGCAAATTAGTGTATTCTCTACAAAATAAAAGAATAATAATATATTTGAACACCGAAAAACATAATTGATTCTTATAGAAATCCGATTGAACTAGTTGAGTCAATACGGTTAGACTAGGGTCACCGTAAATAAGGGTTAAAGGGGTGACTTAGACCAAATTTATGGAAAGGTCAAGTTAAACCAAGTTAGACAGGATGGATTAATCCAGGTTTGATAACACTGTTATAAACTCTATCTCCTCATTGAAACTAAGAAGACAAAAGAACCACTTGAAATTGATGGTTTTCAAAAGAGCTATAACTATGGTGTTTGTAATGTCCTCATCATTTGTGTACTTAACCTTAGCATTTCTTGATTTAGTTAAAGGCATGTCATCTTGATTAGATGCTCATAAGTTCTCTTGTATTGTCTACATGACATTAAGGAGCCCTCTTGCATTACATGAAGGTTACTATAGCTACCATTCCCTTATATTATCATGTATTGATTAAGAGCTTTCATATTGGTTGCAACTCTTTGAAAATTGCTATTGACTTACTTAAAAAGTCTTTTTCTTAAAGGTATCATTTCCAAGTTGTCCACTTGCTTCCTTAGTAGAGTTGCCAATAATTTAGATAAAGTGATCCAATTGAAATGATCACATGTGTGCAACATAAGTCTCACGCTTTATGTAGCAAAAAATGAGTGATGTCAAGATGACTTGCAGAGGAGACAGGGACAAAGAACAAATGGTCTCAAGGGGTTTGAACGCATAATTGATAAGTGGAGGAGTTAAACTTATCAAGCATTAACCCTATTGTTTGTTAGGAAAAACTACTTGTTTTTCATTCTAAACCTTTGATCTTCTAGAGTAGTAATTTCGATAACATAATGTCATTTCTTTTATATTTAAATTCGGTTAAGTAAAGAAGATTTCTTAAGTATTTATGGAGCTTAGTTATTGATGATGTCCATTGGATCTTATGGGTAGCTAAGAATTGAGATGAGTCTTTTTCTTGATGAATTCCCCATGCCTCTTCTTGAATTCAAACATAAATAGTTTCTCTAAGTGCACGAGCTTCCTTTATATTGGGATCAATCTTCTCCTTTTTCCTTCATTTAGACTTTGTTCAATATAAGTCACTTGGTAAAGATAAAGGAAATTTTTATTTTTTATCTTTTCTAAGAAAACATTATTAAAAGATGGAGTAGCCACCAAAAACTAAGTTAGAAATAAGTACCGTTAGGGTTAACAAAACCATTAGTCTAGGATTTTTTTTTTTTTAAAGAACTTGAAGCTAGAGAAAATTATTAAAACCATTATGATTTCCACACCAAACTTTCTTTATAAAAAAATAAAAAAGATTTATATTTAACTCCCTCCCTTTTAGTAAATGTTTCCCCTTTTGAATAATTGATCAATAAAAGTGTAAAAGATACATATGTTGTTAATAGAGGATAGTGGACATTTCTTTTATATTTTTTAAAATTTTGTCTTTTTTAAGGGAAGAAGAATTTTTCATTCTTTAGGTTACCCCAAAAGGTGCCTATATACCAATTATCTTTGATAGATCACTGTAATTCCCTTCTAAAAGAATCTAGTTTATTTTATTCCAAAAGAGTGGTTCCATCTTAAGTATATTACCATTTTTATTGTTTTTGTTGAAAACTCTAAAAGTTGCTAACTTTTGTATTTTTGAAAAATTCGAAGAAGATTTAATTTTGTAAAATAAGTGGATTTATTTATTTTTATCTAAGAAAAATACCCTTAAGTGTCAAAAAGATATCAATTTTTTTTTTATTAAAAATGTAATGTAATGATAAAACCATTTATAAATAAACCAAACAAAGTGAAATATAATATATTAATAATAGGGTATAACATATATGCAAAAATATAAAAAATAAAGAAAAAAACACAAGTTAGTCTAAGTGATCAAAGAATAAGATTAAAACATAAGAATATAGTAATGCACATGTTATGACCATTCTATCAAATTGAACATCAACTTTCATATAATAAATGCCAATAACATGTCAAATATACTAGACATCACCAAATATTCCCAAATCACCGTAATATTTAGATTTCTTTAAAAAAAATTTCAAGTACCAAATGATAAATCATATTTATTTGATGCACTAAGGTTACCTAAAGGCTCAATATTTGTAAAATATACAAGAACATGCATAAAAAATCATCTTATTCAACAAAAGCTTAAAATTTTCAAGAATGAAAATTTAACTTCTTAGTAGTTTTTGGATTTTTATGATTTTTTTTGTACTTTAATTACATATAACGAACACTAGTATGACATAATCTATCATGCAAGATTATTATAACATTGCTTAAAACATACTTCTTTCAACTTTCATATAAAATTAGTAATTTTTGCCTTAATTTATAAGTTAAATAGAAAAGGATAAAATATACCTTATTCACATGTGGATATGTTGGTGGCTCAATTAGTGGTGCTTTAATGATCAGTGGTGGCCAATGAGTGGTTAGATCACCTATCCTCAAGATGGTTTATAATAATCTTCCACTATTTGCCATTGCATGCAAGTGCTCTAATTTAAAGCAACAAAATCACATAATAAAGAACACAAACCTTCTCACAAACAAATCATATCAGATAGCAACAATAGCAAAAAAAAAAAAAAAAAAAAAGAAAGAAAAATATGAAAGTGATTCAATTTTGCTAGGCCACATAGGTTGAGAAACCTATATTTAGGTTTTAGTTCAATCAATTTGGTCAAAAGTTGGGTTCATTCAAGAGAGAGGAACTTAAGGTTTTTCAAATAGTATGCTTTAGAGAGAGAAATTTTTTATTTTTATTTGTTAGATGAATATTGGCTGACATTGAGAGCATAATTGATATATATTTAAATTGGTTAGATCAATTTTGCACAATTTGTCTCAATTTGGTAAAAGTTTTAATACTTATATAACATACCATATCCTTCATAGCACAATTTTAGATTAAATTCATTTGTAATTTCATGTAAATAAGATATGTCTATATTTTAGAGCATATCCTTTCTTAGTTTGCATCTATAATTTAAAAAAAAAAAAGGGAACAAAATTGGGTGTAATTTAGGGCACATATCAATTTTATGAAGATGTGTATATATATACAGGTAAGGTAAGGAGGAAGATAGCATGTTAAGCTACGATATCTTGCCTTTACTCAAAACAATCTACTTTGAACCTTAGCCACCTAATGCATGTGTAAGGGCATCACAGATAGAGTTGTTCTTCTTCTCAATCTTGTGTTGCACCTTAATTAATCTTAACTTAAACTTGCCTTAGTTAATTTAAGCTCAAAATACCAAAACTTAAGTGTAGGCTCGACTATTCCCAAAGACCAAAATTGCATTGTAGAGGAAAAATTAGTCTAATATATATATATATATATAATTATTCTCAAAATTAGGCTAATTTGACAGAACCATGAGCTTAGATTTGTTCATAGACCATCTTGCACTAAGCTTAATTTTTTGACAAAATGATCAACTTAAGCCTAATTAAGGTACTCTTTAAAGTCATGATTCACTACAATTAGTCTTTTTATGTAAATTTAAGGACAAGAAAACCTGGGTAGGCAAGTTTTAACTTTTCGTCAAGACTAGTCTTTTTTACTAAAATTCTAATCATGTAAAATCATACTTGAGAAAAGTTAAGAGTAAAAAAGCTTATTTAATGATCCATATTTAGAGAGCCACTATGCTAAATCTCTTCAAGTTAAGTTCATAGACTTTATTTGTTGAGCCCTACTACTTAAGCCAAAAAAACAAACCCAAGTCAATATTAAGGTTAAGCCTGAAACTCTCTTTGGTCCTCTACATTGTGTATCACAGAGTACATATTTATATATGTTTTAATTAGATATATATATATATGTGTATATTATATGTAATAAATATTAATACCGTTGATGTTATATATATAATATAAGACTAATATACTAACATATAATGCAACATAAATTATGATATTATATAACAACTCCATAGCTTGTATAAGGAACTATATATAAATACACATACAAGCAAACAATGTTCTATACATTTTAATCCTACAATATGTATTATATTATATATATGTATATGATACAATCTACTTTACATAATATTATATATAATTTATTACATAACTTATATATCACATATGACACATATATAAATGTGTATATATTATATTATGGTTTGTTTTATATTACTTGCCGTTATTTTGGCTTATGGATTATTATGCCATATGCAATTTCATTCGTAGCAATGTAACTCATATAATACATATATGCAATATGACTTATATGACACATAATGATATATGTGTTAAAGATGATCTTTTATTACAATTGATTTATTGTATTATGTAAATGTTATGTACAATCTACCATGTTTAGCAATATAATCTATAGTATAATATACAACACATAAATTATGTGATATATTATTACTATATATATATATATTTACCAGTATCATATAATCCACCGGTTTAATGTATAACATTCTATATTAAACATAATTTTATGAACATCCTATCGATAATTCCGAATCCTTATCATCGCATCTTGTGTATTGCCATCCTTTTGGTTAAAGATACCAATGCACAAGAGAAAATTAAATAAAAAAAAAAAAGCAACTAAAGGGTTTATTTATTTTAACAAGACCATACATTTGAATGTATCACATAAGAAAGCACCATGTGTGCCTAATTTCTCATGTATCACACTATTGCTAGATATAATGAAACCTTTTATCTACCTATTTATTACTCCAATAGACATCATTATTAATTTTCTATTGACTCTTTTTTTTTTTTTGTGATCTTTCAATTTCTCAATTATTTATATTTTTGTTTATTTTCCTTTTTTTGTATATTTTTCCTTTTTCTAATTTTTAGGATTTTCTTCATTTTTTAGTTATTTTTCTTATTTATTTACTTCTTTGTATTTTCTTAGATCTTTCTTTATTTTCCTTTTTTTTTTTTTGTTGATTTTCTATTGAAAAAGCTATACAAGGCTAAAATTAACAACTAAAGAGTACGCTTAATAAAAGTTGACAATGAAGGGGCTTATTAAATGATCCTACCCACTATGTTAAATTTCCTAAGTTATTCTAATTCCATGCATGTACTTTCTAGACCCTATCACCTTACCCTAAAAAAGTAAATTCATGTCATTATTAAGTTAACAAAATCCCTTTTAGCTCTCTACAATATCTATATATTTATATTGTTTTAATGAGATATCTATATATATTATATGTAATAAATATTATATAATTAATGTTACATATATAATATATGACTAATTACTCACATATAGTGCAACACAAATTATGATATTATATACCAACTCCATAGTTTGTTCAAGGTGTTATTTACACACACATATATATATATACACACACATACACATAGTGTTCTATACGTTTTAGTCCTATGATATGCGTTATATTATATATATGTACATAATATAATTTAGAATTATTACATAACTTATATACAACATATGACACATCATGTGTATATATTATGTTTATGATTTGTTTTATATTACTTGCCATTTACTGTGAGTTATGGATCATTATGTCATATAAAATTTTATTTGTAGATATAACGTAGATAATAGATTATATGCAATATGTTGTAAAATATAATGATATAGGTGTTGTAGATAATTCTTTATTACATATGATTTATTGTATTATGTATATGTTATATACAGTCTACTACATTTAGACGGATATAATTTATAGTATAATATAATATACAACCCATAAATTATGCGATATATTATAATTATATATATATATATCTATTAGTAACATATAATCTATCGGTTTAATATATAACATTCTATATTAAACATAATTTTATGCACATCCTAGTGATGATTTCGAATTCATATAATCTCATCTTCTTGAATTTCCATCCTCTGGTTAAAGATATCAATGCACAAGGAAAAGAAAGTAAATAAAGGTTCTATCCATTTTAATAAGATGAGATCATCCATTTGAAATATATCACATAACAAAGCAGTTTTACATGAGTCCAATTTCTTATGTATCATACTATTGCTAAATATAGTAGAACTTCTATCTACCTATTTATTACTCCAATAGACATCATTATTAAATTTTTACTGACTTTTGTGTTTGGAATCTATATCCTAGAAATCTTAAGAAATGCATAGCATGATTAACGCGCGTACCTTAGCGCACGCCCCAGTGCCCAACAGATGTCCTCAAGTTTCTTTAGCGTTGTTGTGCATTGCTTAGTCGATCAACGTTCCTTGGCAGAGGACAAAGTATAAAATTCTTATTTTATTTATTTATATTTTTTGAAATTCTAATGAAACATATTATTTGTTATGTTTGTTTAATATTTATTATTAATATTGAAGAACTTTTGGAGTTTTTTAGGGATAAAGTTTAGAATTCTTTAAATGAAAATGTTTTTTAAAAAATTGATATGATAGTATAAGAAATTTTAGAAGTTTTTACAAAATAAAGATGGTCTTATTATTATTACATAGATGGAGAACTCCGGATTGACATTTATGTTTTACTTTACATTATAATTGCAATAAATAATTGTAATCTGTACGTGCGCATGATTTTATAGGATCAATGAGTTTTTTTTTTTTTTCTTTTCCGGTCAAAGAAACAATAATATGAGTGAAGAAAATTTTGGACTGGTTTAAGAACTATTTTAAGCTAAGTGCATTAGTATTATCCCGTACGATATTGAGTTTTTCTGTTATTATGTATCAATGAAATAGGTGACGGAGTAACTTTCAATTAACATATTTTTTAGTATCAATTTGTTTTGAACATAATTAAAAATAGATATTTTCATAGTTCAGATCATTTATATTTTATTGTAAAGATTTTTTATGTATCACGTATTGCGTTATCCTTAACTACTCATAAAACAAAAGCTACTAGATGGCTCGGTAACTATTAAAATGCCAGATAATGAATCTTATTACATTTTCAACACACTTGCTTTAAGAAGCCACGTAATAAATGTGTCATAATATATATATCCAAACTCATTTAAAAAAAAAAAAAAATTTTCCGTTGTAACGCAGTTTTTTTTTTTGGTCAAACCGTTGTAACATAGTTCAAGCCGTTAATTTGCTTAGAATTAATCTCGTTAATAAAATGGACAGAGTCCATATATCTGAGTAAACATGGAGAGTATCTGCATCATTTCTAGATGTATTTTTATAACCGTTTATGATTAAAGAGAACCACACGAAAGGTCTTTCTGTTTCATGTATATATCCAACAAAGAGGAGAAACTCCACAAACCTTTGAAAATTCGGTTGAGACTTAGGACTAAAATGAGATAGAAATACATAACCCTAGATTTTAGCCCTAAAAAGAGGCACAAAATCAAATGCAAGCACCAGTTCCGGTCCGAAAACAGCCTCAAACGGGTTGGAACCTGAATCCGTTGATGAAGGAAGCTACTGTTTACATTAAATTATTGACTAACACCCCAATAGGCTTGGGAGGGGAAAAGGGGAGACAACAAAAGGGGCATACGACAGGTTCCATCTCTTTACAACGTCAGGTATAATATCACACAACATGCTTTTGACACTTGATATATCATTCTAGCTAAGTCAATTTTACTGAAAATGCAACTTACAACATGTTTGCTTGATATTATCAGGAGTACCTTTTTTTCCCTCCTCTCCTTCTCTTCCTTCAGAAGCAAGTTGCAGCTGGTGATGATGGGAATGGAGTGGTGGGATAGGATGATTTTGCCTTGCATCAGAAGAGTCTGGTCTGGAATAGTTAGAGGTTTTCAGTTGCACCGAAGCGGTATGGAATTAAACTCATTTCCTGAGCTTTACTTTGCTGAAACCATTTTGATTTCATGTCCATTGTAGGATTTCTTTACGATTTAGTCAATAGAACTGTCCTGCTAATGATCTTACCAGTGAAATGTATTCTTATAATTCTAGTAAGGTACAAATTAATCTCATATAACCAATGGTTTTTGCATAGATTTTATTTAATATTTTCTATATTGTAAGAAAGAAGTGACCTAAACTCGTTAATTAAGTTGTAATGTGAATTTATAGTATTATTGGTCATTTCACATTTCCTCTGCACTTTATTAATTTCTAGTCTTTTTTAAGGAAATTTTCTTTTGGTACAAGCAAATTATAGATATACCCTATCTCCTAGGAATCCAGCCTCTTAGTCAAATAAAACTTGTCAGTTGAACTTTTTTTTTTTTATATGCAATCATATGATTTTCAATATTATCGGGAATGGACAACAAGGGTTCAATAACCCACCATGAAAAGACCTTAGAAATATTCCAAGGCTGGCTCGATTGGAAGCTAAATTCAATCCTCGAAGGGATTGGCGTTATTCGCTCACTTCTAGATGCGCTGCAACTCACTTTTGTGAGTGGATGGCATCATTCTTCATCAAGATGTAGTTGCAACCCCCCAAGGTGGTCAGTCGTCATTATTGTCTAAAGGAAAAAAAAAGAAAGAAGAAAGGAAAAGTAAAAAAAAATAAAAAAGATAGATTTCTTTTCTCAAATTAAGCAATCCTATCTCAACCTAAACAGTATAGTTTGTTCTTTTTATTCCAAATTTTGAGTCAATGGTCGCCAATCCATACCATTTCAAGGGTAGCTTCATACACCGCATAAGGCCAAAATTCTTGCATTACCTTTGAGTGTGCAAATAATGATAGACTCGAATCTACAACACGTCTATTTTTATGCTCTACTCTAATATATTTTGTTGTGAGGTGTGTACTTAAATTCTTAAGGATGTAAGAAACTTGTAGCCGACTAATTTTCCTATAGAAACTAGCCAGTCTGCTAGAGACTTGAACGAAGCTAAATATTGATGAATCGAATTTGCTGTCTTTCATAAATTGCTGGAGTTAAGCTCTTAAGCTCATGATACGAGCTAGAGAGGTTAACTCATAGCGCCTCCTTAGGGCTTCCCAAATTCCAAAGACAATGTTTCATCTACAAATTGTCAAGGACACCGTGTTGTTCCATCTAAGAGCTTTTTCAACCCATTTGCAATAATCACGTCAAGTAGTTGATTTTTCCAGATTTTCCATCTTCAAAATTTATAGCAAGGGAATGCAATAAAGAGAGCATGTTTGGATATGTGGCATGCTTAACATTGGAGAAACTTCTTGATTTCTACTTTGAATATTTGAGGTGAGCTTTCTGATATGGTCGTTTTTTTAGAATTAGAATCATAAGCCATTCTAGTCAAAGTGAAGAAGAAAACTTGGATTGAGGGAAGTTCTTACTATGGCTCTGGTACCATATAAAGGAAATCAAAGAGGAAAAGAAAAAAGCGTGAATGAGAGAAGAAAAGGAAGAGGAAAAAAGGTTAGAAAATAAGTTGATGATTTCATTCACTATTTCGTCAAATGCATACGCAATTTCAGCTTTGTTAATGCGCATGTGCTATAACATTTGCACAAAAATTTAACAGGATTGAATGATCTTCAATCCCAAGCTGACTATGTGATAACTACATTGAAACATGACAAAGGAGAAAATATAAAACTACAACCTATATTTGGTGTTTTTACAAAAAGAGTGAAATATATTTGTTTTTTTAATAAACACATGATCCACATTTTAGATTTAGATTCTCTAAAGTTACTTTTTTCCTAAAGTTTCTTGAAGTTACTAATTAATGGTTATTGTGTAAATATTTAATCACCATTGATTTGTAACTTTAGAAAACTTTAGGACAAAATAATTTTAGACGATCCATTTCCCCACATTTTACACCATTTGTTAATGTTAGTTATAAGGCATAGGGTAGAGGTGACCAAAAATAGCCACAAACATGAGTAGGTTGTGATGCAATACTAAAAGTGGATCGTGTAAACTCACTACTTAGGAAATTTAAAGAAAAAGAAAAAGAAAAATAAATAAGAAAACTTGATGGGATATAATTTTCTACAACCTAATTTTGACTTGTTTAGTTTAATTTTGATCGATTTCTTCCCTTTTTTTCCCTTTTAATTTTAAGGATGAGGGATGTATCCTACAATCCATCTAAAAAGCGGTCACAACCTACCAAAGATTTTGGTTATTTTTTGCCACCATGCAGCCTTGGGTTGGGATTTAAACTTGAATTTCCCTTTTTCCCTTTCTTTTCTTTATTTTCTCTATTCTTTTTATTCTATGAATATTTTTTTAATTCTTTATTATATTTTTAATTAAATAGTTTTAACCATATTATGTTATTAAATTAATTATTATTGACCAACTAAAAGCTGATATGTTTCCTAATTATCAAAAAGTGATGAAACACAAATCCTGCTTTTATAAAAAAAAAAAAAAAATACTACTGATTTATAAATAAATCAAAATAAAGATTATCTTTTTATAATTTTTCCAATAAAAAATTTTAAAAAGATTGCCGATATTTAAGTTAGAAAATCTATAAAAAAAAAAGTTCAGGGTGAAATACCTTTTATTGTTTCATGTTTTTGTAAATTTTTGTACTTCACACAATAATTACGTGCATAGATTACATAATTATATGTAAATGACATGAATATTCACTAAGTTGAATTTCTATTGAATTATTTTCGGATAATTATATCCCAGTCTCAATCAAAACTCTAAAGTAAAAGAAGTACGTTAACAGGTTAAAAAAAAAAAATAAAGAATCTATTCCATTTTAATGATATAAATAGTTTAATTTATTTAGAGCCGGAAAAAATGGAATGAAACGACGATACACGCATATAAAGATTTCGTTCTATATTCTATCCGTATACTTCTTATCATGTCAACTTATTTTATTCTGTTTGATAGTTAAATCCATATTCAGTCAAGGTCTTATATAATTTATTTTATTCCACATAAAGAATAGGATTAATATTTTCAGTACCAGTATGGTTATATTGTAAAGGTCGTGATAAAAAAAAAGAAATCCTAACATCAAATATGGATGAATGGGGATCTACCAGTTTTTCCTTCCTTTTTTTTTTTTAATCATTTTCCTGTAATATGACTAAATTCTAATTAAATATATTTGTAATCTAAATTCAGCATATTTATATGATATCCATGAAATTCTCCATGTTTTAATATTGTAAAATTAATAAACAGGATTATTGAAGTTGAGACGTGATGTGAGGCGATGTCCCTCCAGGGACGTGCAAATAATGTGGGAGATGCTTGGGAAAAGGGACTTGGAGGCTTCTAGCTCAATCGAAGGGAGTATCCGTGAATGGGCTTGTTGCACTCCCTACCTTTGTCGCACTTAAAAAGTGCATAGGGTTTGTAAAGCCTCAGATGAGATTTGGTTTATTTTTTGTACCAAAATGTACGGTTTAATTTAGGAATTTTTTCGAATTACAATACTTTGGCTTTATTTAGTTTTACGGATTGAATTATGACTATTATCATATAAAATTTGCATACATGATCTAAAATCTCATGTCTCAACTACTAAATTTGTTTAATAATAAGGATGTGAAGTAATTTAGATGTCAAGGTTCTACACCTTACATTTCTCTCTCTCTCCCTCTCTCTTTACCATTTTAGGTATTTTGCTCCAACAAAGCCTAAGGGTAATGTCCATTATATTTTGGTTGTTCGCTCCCAAAATTTACCTTGTAGGATCTCTATTTTCATTGCATGACTCTTACAATAAGAGGACATCTTGATTAAGATTTTAAAATTCGCAGTGAATAAAAGTTGCGTTGGAGACTTATTTTCATGTCTAGGTTCTTTTCAATTACATTAGTTTTTTTTTTATTTTGTTTGTCATTTTAATATGGGATCTTTTGTAGCTAGATCTTGGGTTTCATTCCAGGATCACGAAAGAGTTTTTTCAAGGTCAATATCATCATTTTCAATTTAGGAAATGTGTCAATGTTTGGGTTAGATTTTTACATTCTCATTTCTTTTAGTTTATTTTGTTAAATATTTTCTTATATTTCGAAGTGCTTCAATAAATATAATTCATATTTTATGGCCCAAAAGAAAAATAGTCGCATAATGATAACATAGGTAGACATCATGTGAGAGATATATGATTCTAATATTATACTATTAAGAAATTTCAAATGTATGTTGACAATTAATTTTATTCATAAAACTAATATATAAGGTAATTTTTAGTTAATTAGACTTGATTTATAATTGAAAACCAATTGTTAAGTATAAATTTTTGGTTTGGAAAATTTCTAACCGAATTAAGAATAGAAAACCATATATTTTCAATTTTTGTTTGAATTCTACATGGGCACTGGTCGGGTTGCATTCGTACCTGCTATTGAACGCGCACATTAGGTTAGTGAATCGAAATCTATTCGATGGGTCGATGGTTCAGGGGTGGTTTGGCTCCCCAAACCAGTAGATGCCTATAAAATGGAGGCTCCACTTGTAGAGGTTCAACAATTTCACAAACATAACATACAGACAGAGGTTGTGCTACACAGTTATCAAAATCCCTCCTATATTAATGTTTTCCATATTATTAGAATTTTCAACTTCTCCATAGAGTAGGAATTGCAACAAACACTAATATTTTATTTATTGCTACTTGTATCATCCTTTCTTTTCTTATTTCTCGTGGAGTACTGTATTTCTCAATTTTAAAAAATGCATGGAAACTTTTCAAAAATAAATACGTATTTGCAATCATTTTTGCTGTCGTTTTTCAGTGTCGCTACTTGCATCGATTATATGTGAGTTTTCGGTATCGTTAACTTACATGAACTATTTACTACCTAATTGAACACCAGTACAATGACTTTTTTGAACATTTGTATTTCTTAAACAAGACTCGACTATTGCCAAAGATCAAGTAACAGATTAAACTAGAGCAAATTTGGTAGTAGATAATTCATCTAATTGATCTAGGTAACGTCGAACAAACTGATATCAATATTAATTACAGTAGACATTTAACTCTAGAAATTTTCCGTGCTTATCTCTCAAAATGGAAATACTCTACGATCTTACTATTGCAATCAATAAAACATTAATTCTCTCTAATGCTTTAACTCTATATTCATCTTCATTCCAATTCCCCACTTTGACATTTCAAAAGTTGAAGAAAGACAAGAAAAATCACTTTAATCTAACATGTTGGTTTAGTTATAATGATAACAAAATATATATTAAATGAATATTAATATATTTGTTAGGTGTGCATGTTATTTAAATTTTTAATTTATAAAAGGTTAAGTTTAAGATGAATTTGATGGTACATGAAGAGTTATGAAATATGTTATAAAGAAGGTTAATAATGCTAAGTGGCTCAATGTTTGGTTCATAATTTATGTTTTAATATGCGAAGTCTAATAAAATTATTATTTTTGTGGATTAAGTTGGACAATAGACTTTATGAAGACTCAACTCTACTTGTCGAATATACTTGGACAATATATTCGATGTGTTCTATTGAAGTTAGATTAAAATTCATAAGGATTAAATTAAAATAGAATAATTCAATAGATAAAGTTAGACAAATTGTCGGAGATTAATTTTATCAGATGATTAATGTGACCATTTATAGCAGCTTTAAGGGTTTTCATGGCAAAAGGGTTCTTTAATTTATCAGGTCTTAACAAGATGGAGATCAACTTCATCTAATCATGGTTTTTATTGAAGCAATGTTTACATGTCACCTAATATGGAATATTCTTTTCAATGTGGAGATCAAATCTCATATATCCACTTCAATTGTTGAAACTAAGTGGACATGACCTTGCACACTTTCTAGTCACGAGGAGGCTATTATTTTCATAAGAAGCAGTTTATATTTAGCTCAGTCCAGATGGTCAAAGTGCAAACGAATCACTTATACGAGCAGAACAACTATTCGATCTTCGACGTGAAGTACTTTTGGTTTCGAACACAAGATATGGTGGCAACTCATAATGCTCCATCATGTAATCAGCTTTAGTGTGTAGCTCTGAACGTGTCATTATCTGAAGATGCTTAGTTTCAATGGGAAGTAAATATATTTAGAAGCTGGTTTATTATTTCCAACGTGGCAGAATTATTCATATTATTCTTTAGTTAATTCATTTAATATCAATAACAGTTGCTTATTATTTATCAGTTCGTGGAGAATATAATTCAAGCCTTCGAGTTTTTTTTTTTTTTAAATAAAAGGTCTTGCATAGCAAGGGAATTAACTTTTTACAAGCCAATTTTAGTTTCAACCAAGCAATCGTGATACATCCTAAGGATTAATACAAGTAGCCTGGTTTTCTTAAAGTTTAGCTTATCATCACGATTTATCTAGAATTTATTTTCAAAACCAGTTTCGGATTAAGTTGAAGATATTTTCTTTTTCAAACTGGAAATTGCAAGATCTGGTGGAGATTTTGAAGGAAATTTGAATTTAAGTCAAATTGGTTTTATGGATATACCTTTAGATAAGGTTTGAGAAGATTGTTATGAAGATTTGATGAAGTTTATCAACAGGAAAAATCTGGTACGGTTTTTGGACGATTTTTTTTTTCAAATTTCATAGGATTTTATTTTTCAAATTTGAAAAATAACAACCGAAAATATTTCTCCAAATAGTATGGGATAAGCTCTTTACCAATAGCTAGTTCAAGATAAAATCAAATCTTCTAAGATAACTTCATATGTATGAGAGCGATGTTGCACCGAAGGCTATAAATATTGAGTCATTTCAAATTTTAAATATAGAAAGTTAAATGGATCAAATTATTTTTGTGACTTTTACTAGTAACCAATCAAAGGCAAAATTAGAGGATTGTTTGTACTTACTACTTTCATTTCTACATTATTATTTCGAGCTCAAACTTAGAGGAATCTTATATTTTCCCCTCAAATTGATTGTTTACTATTATTTTTTAGCATTAGGAGGATCGTTAGTAAAGATTTACTTGTATACTCTGTATTTTTGTGGTAAGCCATGAGACAAGCTAAGGAGATCAAGAAGAGGATTGTTGTTTGTAATCTCTCATGAATTGGTTATTTAAAGTGAATAGTGGAATGATACCAATATGGAATACTGGGTCCTCATTAGTAGAGCTAGAAGAATGCATTATGTACAAAACCAAAACATTATAATTCTTATACCTAATCTTCTCTTACACTACTCTTTACTTTCATATATTTATTTGCTACTTTGTATTGTCTCACATGCCAAGTTTATTTAAGTAATCAAAAGGGAAAATTTTCAACAACATAATTACAAAAAAAGATTTAATTTTTAAAGTAATTGATTGACCCTTTGTAACTCCTTAGACTTAGGACATTGCAGATAGCTACATGTCCATAGCTACATGTTCCTAGTCCTCTATGAACATGTTAGACTATAATAAATATAGTTAAAGCCTCTAATTTCCTATGAAATTTTATTCTCCATAATTAATAATAATAACCTCAATAATAAAAGTTCACATCTCTAAGTAAGTCTTTACAACTCCTAAAAGAACCAATCCAGTATCAACTCTAAATTCATCAAATAGAAACATGTCTAACAATATCTAAGATAGAAATTAAGTCCCCAATTTATCCAACACTAGTTTTCTTACTCTGAACCCAATAATTTTGATCTTCATCATAGTAATAGAAGTACTCTATTGTCCCCATCTTAGTGATAGCAATACACGTCATCATAATCATCATATCCAACATATTCATCTAGTTGACCTACAACTGCAAAGAAAAATAAAGGGATGAGCCAAAGCTCAATATGCAACACACAAGCATATGCACATGAACGAGAAAGGCAATAACACATATAGAATATGCAACAAAAATAAATACATAATAAGTTATTATCTTTAATCTTAATTTTTCAAACAACACTCATAGATACTCATAACCTTATTCACATAATAACAATAAATATATATGAATAAAATACTTAACACCGCACTTAGGAGCTACCACCTCCGAGCCCTAGGATTCTTAATCTACCTCATATCATTTCAGTAGACAACTCCATTAGGAACATCACTACCTATTGATCATTGAGGTGGCCCTAAGGTTCTACCACCACCAATACCTAAGTTAAGCCATGCATAAGCATTACACAACAATTAAGAGTCTAATGTTGATTAGTCCATTTTCAATTGACTATCGTAATAACTACACCCATCAAATGTATGCCATGTACTTGGATAACATGATGCAAATTGAATAAAGCTATCAAGAGTAAGATGTCTTGCAACAACAAAGGAATACTAGTCTTAGAGTTCACACGAACATTTCTTAAATCCTTAAATAGGTTAATCTTACGTTATTAGGTTGATCATAACTAACTTAGAGCGTAAACCTCGAAGAAAAAACATGATTAAGGCTTACGTCTAGGATCACAGTCATGATCCTTGGCCGTTTTCCTTCCTAAACTTTGTCTATAATGATTATGGGCAAGATCACTGTTGCAATCATGGACTACGATCCTTACGAAATTCTAACTCTAACAATCATGGTAAGGATTATGCCTATGATCTTGGACTATGAACCTCTCATCCACTCAACTCCTTATGGAACGTGCTTAACACGAAAACTCAACACTACGAGGGGTCTACGAGGAGAACTACTGCCGTGTTTCGAATCTTATTCCTTTTGTTTTGCAAAAACCCTTCTCTTTTAATTCTATAACTCCCCTAATGTTGTCAAAAGCAAGTGTTTCAAAGTGAAGCGCAAGGATGCGCCTTGTAGATGCCAAGGCGAAGCGCGTTTACTAAAGTGTGTGCCTTGGTCGTCAAAGTGCAAGGCGCAAAAGTGCTATTGCACTCGCTTGGAGAAAAAGCCACCAAAGAGGAAAAATTTAAAAGCACATTATGGCATATAATGATCATACTTAAAAAATAATAGAAGAGTAAGATAGTAAATGTACTAAAACAAAAACTTAATAATATAATGTTAATTAGGAGTTTATCTTTGTCGTATATATGGTTCCAAAGGTTGTGCTTTTTTATTATGATTTTCTCTATTTCTTTTGATTTTCTCTATTTCTTTTCTTTTTGCCTAAAAGTGAAACAAAAATTGTTAAAATACAAAATTAAAAACCAGAATAGTTTTTTCAAAAATTTTAACTTGATTCTTTTACATATATTATGTTTGATATGACAAAATATTTTCAATACTTTGATGTTAATAAGAAAAATAGTTGACATAATATGGTGTTTATATTATATTTAACTTGTTTAAATTGTTCTTGTTAGTAGTTTAATAGAAATATAGTTGTTTATTGAATATTAATGTTCATAGTTTTGTAAATCAAAACATTTTTTATAATTTTTAATATTTGTGCTTAACTTTACTCAAGCAAGCGCTTTTTTTGCGCTTCTTACCTTAGGCGATTTTAAGACATTGCCCCTTAAGTGCGCTTTTTACCTTTAACAACCTTGAACTCTCTAAACTCCAAATTTTTAGATTAAAATCATAATTCACATCATCATAAAAATCGTTCCTTTTACTTTTCAACAACTAAACATCAATTAAACACAAATTCTTTTATACTTGGACTTTTGAAGAGATCTTGTAAACCCTAAATTCTTGCGACTTCCACAACCACCAATAATCAACCTTATATAAATAATCTTATTATATTTCAACAATAAATGAAATTCTTGATTATAACACTCACTTTACCTTTTAATTCATTTTCCTATGACAAAATCCTTGCTCTCCAATCAAAATTGACAACACACCATGAATTTACATCCCAAACGATATTAGTCTCTTGTCCAATTATTGAAATCATAGAAAAACAAAAGGATAATATGCCTTACCTTAGGGAATTGCATAGAGTTGCTTAGCCATTTGGAAAATATCTCATTCTTTTTGTTGTAGTGTGAAATTGTGGCTAATAGCAAAGAGTAACTTTTGAAGCTAGGTCAAAGTTTGCAACCTTACACTATTGTAATTCCCACTATACCTTCACTTTAAATTATGACTTTACAAAACTACCTGCTTTTATGTTATAAGCCTTTTTATTTTATTTTATAACCAACATGAATTTTTTTAGGTGTTGCACCCCATTCTTGCTTACTTCTAGGATCTAGAAGTAGCACTATATAAAGGGATAATGTTGATTGCAATATGAGTTATAAAGGTACTTATAAAATTTATTAATATGTGAAAAATATCAAAGTTAGTTAAATAATAAAACTTACTTATAAAATTTATTAATATGTGGAAAATATCAATGTTAGTTAAATAATAAAACTATGTACATTTAAATGGTTTTGCTCTATCAATCTATTGTTATTATTATTTTTTTATGTGATAGTAGTTCTAATATCTTCTTTATTTTAGACACATTTGCACTTATTATAAAGGAGCAATATCAGATGTATCTATGTTATTCATGAATGTTGATGTAATAAAATTTTATTACACCCCAATAAGATAATTAAAACTTCCCAGTTGTTTTTTCACACAACATGATTTTTACTAAAGCAATGAATGCACAAAGCCGAGAGTATGATCGGTCGATTATTGGATCATAGATCATAGAACTGTGACTCGAACATGTCAGTTCTTAGGAATCGGCACGAAACAAAGAGGTGACCCCCATTTTTTTTTTTTAAAACCTTGTGACCCAACAGTTCTTAGGAGTCGGCACGAAGCAAAAAAGATGTACCTTGCTTAGACTATAAACAAAATCATTTTTTTCTCCCACTGCCTTACTCTATGATTCAATTTGTAATGAGGTTAACGTTTTGAATCAATCTTTGAACTAGTCATTGAAGAATCAAATTCTCTCTCTGCCTCTTCCCTCCACCACCACAAACCCCCCCCCACCCCCCCCCC
>JAMXBB010000012.1:31030951-31071670 GCA_024138015.1 Lumnitzera littorea
CCCCCCCCCCCTCTCGCTCAGCAACAATTTGAATCAAAATTCTATTTGAAAGTGGATTAATTTTACCATTTAAACTAAAACCGAACTAAAGAGATATATATCATCTCATGTTATTTCCATCATATGAAATTTTGTGGATTGACTATATTAATATTTCAAAACAGATATAACGACACATATACCCGTGTAACTCTAAACCTTTCAAAATCTATTTTTCTTGTTATCTAAATAACTAGTGGAATAAAGATTCCAATAAATTAGAAAGTTTGAGATCACATTTCGGTATCTCATGATAGCATGTATCACCTAATTCTCATTAAGGAAAAATAATCAAATGATTCGCAATCCTCTATCATAAAGTAACCTTGGAGGAAGATAGGAAAACTCAATACTATGAGCTCTTATCTCAAGACCACAAAGACCTGTTCAAAGCAACTTAGCGCCTCACAAGTCACAATCGGTGTCAACTTTCATGTTAGACTATCGGTTGCTATAGAGCTAATTTTTTTCTTTTGAATCGTGGCATTCCTTGAAAATTTATAAATCATAGAAACACCTCAAAATTTTAAAATATTGTATTTACACTTTTGAAAAATGTTGATATTATAAAAATTTTCCTCCAATGTAGTACCAAATCAATCTTTTATATTAATATACAATTGTAATTATTTTTTGATGTTGATCTATTGATTGATTCGACTTGCATTAACCAATCAAATGTAAACTAAGTTAAAAAAAAAAAAACCTGAAATCAGATGATAAATCGATTTAAAAAATAATTATAAGTATATATTTGTACAGACAATATCTTTCACTTTCTTTATCCCCTTACTTCAATCATATTCCAATTTTTATAGTGAACCCTGAGATAATAAATCAGCTACCAAAATAACTTAATAAGGGAATAAGAGTCTCTTTGTGTTATTACTCTGGTAGGTTTGACTCTACTTGCATGCCTCGGATTTGTGATTACGTTGTATTCTACTGAATATACTCTATTCAATTTTGTAAAAAACCCATTTTCTACAATGCTTTTCTAAAAAAATTCAATTCAATCCTCAAATAAACCTCACTCATATACAATTTCAGTGCACAAAAACCTCTACTCCATTTCTTTTTGTTTTTCCAAAAGTGAAGCATTTCATATACAATGATGTTACGAATATAGTTTACATTTTTTTTTTTAATGAACTCAATAAGAAAGAGTTTCAATCTTTTAACTAAGGTTTTAAAAATTGTTTTTTTTTTTTTAGAAAGTTATATAAACTTGTCGATCTAAATTGTGACTACTAATGGGGGTTTTGGGATTTTGGAAACTAGGATAAAATTTGTTAGAGTGGTAAGTATACCACCTATCAAGAAAAAACTTTGAACCTCCGCATGCACTGAGTCTTTAATAATTGTCCTATACATTTGATACAAAATACTACAAAACTGCAATGATCTAGAGCTTTTAGCCCTCATATCGTAGGAGTGATCAACCTGCCAAAATATTTCCCTTTTATCATGCACAAATGGTAATTTGAAGAAAACAATTCGACCAACTTAATTGACGAACAGAACCTCAAGCACAGAAAATCACTTGGGCTTGACTAAGAGAATGAGATTTTTTGTCACATATTTTATGATAGTGGAATAGAAGTTATAATAAATGAACACATGGAAGTTATTTGAAGTGGCATTATACAAATTCATACATATTATTTCTTTAGGAATGATTTCTTTTTTTTTTTCAATGAAACTTTATGAATGATAATTAACTTAAAAAATCCCATATTTAAAAAAAATTATTTACTTAATTATTTATCCTTTTAAGCATCGGTAGCACAAGAGAAGTTATTTGGTGTGGTAGTATAAAAATTCATGCATATTACTTCTTTGAGAATGATATATATATATATATATTTGGGTGAAACTTTATGAATGATAATTAACACAAAAATTGGGAAAAGGAAAAAAATTGCAAAAAAAAAAAAAAAAAAAAAATCCAAAAAAATACAATCGTGGGAAAATAATTCTAGAAATATGGTAGTTGAAATTGCCTTTTTTCAATTGTATTGAAATTTTCATCTGGATAGAGATGAAATGGCCCCATTTCTTGTCCAAATAGAAATCGTCTCTTCAAGAGGAGATTTGTGTATTCATAATACCCAAAATTCATTATTCTTCTCCAAACATGCATCACATGAAAACACATAACTCTCTCCCTCTCTAAAAACTATCATGTGAGTTCTCTCTTACCTATCTCCATTTCCATCCATTTTAAAAGAAAAAATCAATTATAGATTTGGGACATTAAAGTAACATACAACACATATTTAGAAAAATTTTTTAAAAACAATATCAAATACGTGCGATCTCCTCATTTCCTCTATTTAGACAATGACAAAGGAAAAGGATTTTTTTTTTTTCTTTTTGATTAGTTTTACCTACATGCAACCATGAGAAATAGCTATGTTGTTGAAAATGTTATGGTACATTATTGGCTATATCAATTTCTTTTACATACCAATTTGTCTACGTTAGTGTATTATACATGTATATGTAATATGTGATACGAACACACTTATTTATTGTTGAAGCAATTGGCTAAGTTAGTGTACCTTACACGCACGGCGACATGACTAGACTCTTGGCATATTTTTGGGACGAGAGTGATGTTTGGCTAGCATGGGTCCCGCTAATATGTTTTCATATCATAGAGTTCTACTATCTGGATCGCGTAACTCGACAGTTTGGCGGGATATAGGAGATACTCACTCATCTAGATACATCACGAGTGACTTGAGGGGCTAGACAAGGATTAATTGGGCCATTACCCATGCAACTTGGTTGGAGCTATAGGCTAACCAATGAAACTGAATTGTATAGATTCAACCACCACCAATTGTACATCCAAATCATGTAACTTAACCATGTACATCGATACAAGTAGGTAACTCGTTGTTATATCGGCAAATTGAGAGCTTCTTAAGTGTATATGGTACGCATTCATCCCTATTTCTATTAGCCCTTTATTTCTTTTGTTATATTCCAATTATACTATTATTTTTAACTTGTAAGTGGATTTCATACATAAGTTGTTTCAAATATTATATGAGGATATTATAGCTAAGTAATGAGGATGGACAATGTCATCCGGTATCTTAGAGGCATCTATCTAGGTGACCTACCCATGCTTGGTTTGGATATAGAGCATGACGACTCCCTACTACATAAGCTATAATACGAAGGGCGAGGCCAAGGCCGAAGACATGGTTAGGTATGGGATAGAGGCCAAGGATGGAGATAGGTTGGTATACGGATTCGAGATGATGAGTCATCTCCGTACAACTTGCCCCTTGCGTCTCCTGTAGCACCCACTTTCTAGTTTCACACACTATCTAGGGAGACCTTTAGCAATCAGATTCACACTCCTACTATTCCATTTAAGAGACGACTTAGAGGCTATTACAATGACATAGGTAAGGGGGGTCATGTAAATTGCCCCTACTTTGATTCCTATGCATTGCACCAACTTTAATACCTTTTCAAGGATGGAGTACAGATCACTTAACTGGACATAAGTTAAATGGTTACAGCCCCTGCTTAATATAGATGCATTAGAGGCACATGCCTACGTATGTAGGTAACGTAGGCAACAATAGGCTGTAATTATTTGTACTTATTGAATATTTAAATTGTAATTAACTTTGTGCACATTTTATACATATTCTAATCTTGTATTTTACTTACTCTTGTTTTTCTAACCTTTTGTCCATCAAAGGTTATTCTTAGCATTGCTAATGATTGATAAGTAGCTATAGCAAATAACCTTTAACTTCCATATGTGTTACAAAGTTTAATAGTTTTGAGTTTATATTTGTCTAAGTTTAGATTATGTTGAGATCTTCTGAAGGAGATTGGTATATTAGTGAAGCTTGGTGTTTTTAAATTTCTTCGGGTTAAACTTAGTTTCACTATGGAGGTATTAGGCTAAGTTAGTATATATTTGGGTTGCTTGTTGTAGAAGTTGAGTGGGGGGGTGGGGTGGTTTATGCTAAAATCACCTCATTTCAAATTCAATTGAAGTAGCCTCTTTAAGAGACGATTTTATTATGATCGAAAGGCAATTTCAACTACTATATTCCTAAGATTATCTTTTCGAACCCATATTTTTGGAATTTTATTTTTAACAATTTTTTTTCCTTTTCCTTATAAAAATTCTATATTTTTTCAAAAAAATTTATTTACTTAATTATTATTCTTTTTAAGCATTGGTAGCATGTAGCAGTGTTAGGAGATTTAAAGTTAGTGACACTTAGTTTGTGTTTGGTTCCATGAATTTTGTGGGATTATACTAGACAAAAATTTTTATGCACCATTTGGTTTGCTTTTTCATCTTGGTTACTAAACAAAATGAGTTTTAGAGGATTAAACAAACTATTGAAATTTTATGCCTTACAAAATATTGTACAAAATTGAAAATTATTAGACAAAAATTTGAAATGTTAAAAATACCCTCAAAAAATAACGTTAGATACTTTGACCCAAAAATCATATGTCTCCTTCCTCTCCCCTTGTTCTTCTCTCTACCAAAGCTCTCTCTTGAAAACCCTAATCCATATGAGTCCTCTCTCTATCTCTCTCTCTCTCTCTCTGAGATATCACTAACAATCTGTTAGTTCAACAATTTCAGTTCGCTACTATAGAGTTTGGTTTCACTTCCTCAACATTCTCACTCTTCCTTCTCTCTTCTAAATCCTTGTTATTACTTTTTGTTTTTAAATTTTCATCTAATTTATTAGTTTTGCTAAAAAGTTGTTAATAGATGCTATGTCATGGATTATAATTGTTGGGGTTTCAAAGCTTGTGATTGTTATCCATGTACATCTTTAGTATAATGGGTTTTTGTTCCTTTTCACAAAGTTCAAATTTAGTATAAGGGGGAAAAATTTATGTGAAGTAAGTTATTAAGGTTTATGGTTATTTGAATAATGTTTATATGCTTGTTTTGAGTTTCTAGAAAATGGGTTATTATCTTTCTTATAGCATTGTTATTGTTGTATCTATATGAGTTCCATAAAAAGTTAAGTACGAGGAATTTGAATGACAGGTGTTGTTATATGGAAAAGGATGATACAAAAGTGAGAGGTTGTGTCTTGGTATTAAGATGGAAGTGGAAGATGAAAGATAAGAGAGCGATGAGAGTTGAAGGGATCATAGAAGAAGAAGTGCCATGAATGATAGACAAGTGAATTATTTTTTCCATTCCTTTTCTTTTTAAGGACAAATCTTTTTCTATGCATCTTAGCTAATGTTTGGTTAACTTCAAGGTGATCCAACTCCCTTAAATTGTGATTGATATGAGGCAAATATACTTATCAAATTCTAATATAGTGGATATGAGTCCAAGTTAATCCTATAGAGACCTCGAGTACTAATACTAGCCTTAGCCTTATTATTTAATTAGAAAATTGTAATGGATTAAGTGAATTAAAAATGCTAAAATTAATAAACTAATCTAATTATGAGACTTGATTAAGTAATTATGAAGCAATAAAATTAAAAACGATTTCAAAGAGGCAAATAACATATTTAAAAATTATTTCTCCTAGTATTTAACATATGGCTTCTAAAAATCTATCTAATTTCATCTCTATTATGATTGATTGGAGGGATTTGTAATTAAAGTTGACACATTTCTTAAGTATATTAATCCTAATCCTAAATTATTTACCAAAATCTCTTTACTTAGTAATATTATTTAGAATTGCATTAATATACAATGAATTCTCATACAAAAATAACAATTTTCTTGAAGAATCACGCATTTTATCTCTAAGTATACATGTAATTCTCTTCAATATATCAAGATCTCATTATCTATGTGATTTCTCAATCATCATACGTAATATCATAAATTGATATCGTAGAAATATTAATTAGCAATAAAAACATATAATTGAATCAAGAAATATAGAAACTTTATTGAAAATTGTTAACAAATCCAATTGTCACATGAGACCTTAGGTTCCATAATTCTAAATATAAGAATCTTAAGTTATCATGATAAAATTAGAAGAAAATTGCAGCAAATAAGAAGTAAAACATGGAAAACCTCTTTTGTCGATAAGAAATCTTTTTAATCTTGAAGTTGGTTGATGATTCCACCTTTTTCTCCTTTTTCTCTTCAAATTTCTTTTACTTTGAATGTGAAAAGTTATGTCTAAAATCCTTACAAGTCTTTATATAATAAATTAGGAAATTTTCTTTTTTTCACTAGATATAACCTAGGACACAATTTTGTCCATAGGTTATGTAACTCATTGACTTTGGGCTCTAAAATCATCTTGAGTGGAACATAACCTGGGGATATAGTTGTATCTCTAGGTTATGTTACTTTCTAATAAAAAATTACCACTTTCTCATGTTGTATGGACATGACCTGCGAACACGATTGTGTCTTAGGTTATGTGATTTCAAAACTTTCTAACTCATTTATTTGAACTTCAAATTGAGTAAAACTTGATTTCTTTTCTTTGTTTTTAATTCAAGAATGTGTTTATACCTTGAAATTAAAATTTTTCTAAATTAAGTATTGATTTTGTTTAAAGTAACAAAAAATATAAGGGAATTGCTATAAAATCACCATGTAAAGTATATTTAAAACAAGAGTTATCAGTGATGTACGCCTTTTGTCACGCCCCGAAGCGGCAGAGTCGTAACAGCCTCGCCGTGTAAACCATCCTAAGATAGAAGTTGGCTTTACAACCGCTATCTTAGACCTGATTTACACAAGGCGTCCACAACTAACCCACTTTGAAGTATATAGTTTGTAATTTAAACAAATCATTTACCTATAAAAGTGAAGAATTATATATATATGTTATAATTCAGTTATTGTAGTTAAAGTTTACAATATTTCTCTATAGTATTTTTCTAAATTATTACATCATTCGGAAATGAAAAATAATTCTAAAATAAAAACTTAGACCTTAAAAATATGTGTTTATTCTTCAATATTTTTCCTCACTCCCTAGGATCCAGCAGTTGCTAGCTTCGGAGTAGTTGTTTGCCGTTTCTTAACCAGCACCTGCACGACGTCTATAGGGATATGAGCAACCACAGCTCAGTAAGTAGGGACGGAGGACTTAAAACTATATCAGAAACACAATAAGGTTTTTAATCTCTTATTAGATGCAATGCATGTGCAAGCAAATGCCATCGTACGACGTTGTCCGGCCCGTCGTGAGATTAGAGAAATTGCGCCCGCTCTAATCCGGGTTGAGGAGTTGCCGTTAATGCAACAGCTCACGACCAAACCCAGGCTTGTGTAATAGAGACCTTGCTCCTCCCGCGACTACCTTTGAATCACTGTCTTCACCCTCGCCGCGACCTCCTCTCCTGTCACTTAGTTCGATTGAGGATGAAGAAGGGACCATTTTGCAATCCTGCGCTATCCCTTCTAAAGGGGTCGGTATTTGGCCGGAGAGTCCTAAGTTCCCTTAACGGGTTACCATGCATGTCCAATTATGATTACTGGTCGGATATTTAATTAAGTCCAATTTAGGGTGATCAATCCTTTCATACAATTCATACAATACGTGCTAGAGCAACAAACAGAATCATAGCATCACCCATAATTAAGCATATGCACACATTCAACTATTTAACAAGCACAACCAAGCATAATCTTAAGCCTCCAAAATACAGTATTGTATTAATCCCAACTTACTTCGACTCCTCGCTCACTCACTCGAGGTCCGATTTGCTCAGGCCATCGCCGATCATCCCTATAACACAAACGTGGTTTCAACTTTTCATATAACTATTATAAGTTTGTTTTATCCTATAACGCTTATTGTTATGTGTTGTTTAGGGTTTAATATACCTAATTATCTAGGTCTTAAGTCTTTTATAATTATTCTAGGTTTGGGTTTAGGTTCGGGTTCCGCATTGATTTCTAAATTAGATTCTAGTTCGATTTCTAGATACTGTTTTGTACCCGGACCTTAGAAATTTGTTTCAACTCATAATGTAAAACTAACCACATTATTTCTAGATATCCTAAATACGATCACTACCCCTAGTCAGCATTTTATTCCATCCGGTACACTTAAATCCGTATTAGTGTACCGAATTTACTCATGTTGTGAGAAATTTTTATATTTTTCATATAATTACCTAAAATTGAATTTTGTTTCAGATTTGTTATGTTCTGATTTTCATTATTTTATTATCTAATTAAACCTAATTTTTTCCATATTTATTAATTTTCAATTCTACATATTCCTAACTTTCTACATTTACCACATAACACCTTCATTACTTACACTTAACACTCCATAGACTAGGATTAGGTTTCCACATCAGAGATTAACATCTCTAAACATTTAATTACTATCTAAATCAGTAATTAATATCCTAATCACCTAATTAACTCCAAATTACCCAATTTTTCCATCATTTTAGGGCTAAAAATTAAGTTAAAAATTTCAAAAATTAATTTTAAAAAAATGGCTTCATAGCACTGTTCTATATCACATGAGCATCCTACAGAAAAAAATTGAGCTCCAAACTACACTCCTAAGGTCATTTATTTCTAAATCGAAATGTGCTCGGTTTTGCATGATTTTTTAAGGACCCTATATTATGAGACATATTTTCATCAAAATAATATTTTTCCTACAAACTACATACAAAAATATTCTAGAATAAAAAAATTCATAATTTTCTAATAATATTTACTATTTTTACAAAATTACACAAAAATCGGGCTGAAAATCGGACTCACCGATTTGGGTGGCTCTGGCCACCGCGGGCCGCCGTGGCCTTGTCGGCAAGCCTAGGAGCTGCCACCACCATGTGGTGGTGGTGGCCGTTCACTCCCAGCTACTCGTCTGGTGGGGGTTCCCTTTAAAAGCCCTAACTGCACAGTTTTTCTTATTTTTTTTCTAAACCGAATTTTTCTCTCAATTTTCATCTCTCTCTATTTTTTTCCCTTTCCAAACTACCTAAATGAGCTCTGTGATTTTTCCTGCTATTTATAGGGCTTTGTGGGATTTATTGTGCATTAAATGGGACAAGATAATTGCCTTATCCCTTAATTTTTGGCTTTTGTGTTGTCTTAATTTAATTGGCCGAATTTTTTCTTATTTTTCCCAGCCGCCACAACCCAATTCTGGATGATTCATGATTTTTCCTGATTTTTCCTTAATTAATTATGAATTTTCTTTAAGCATTTAGTATTATTTTAGCACATTTCGCGTATTTTAAGTAATTACGCGTATTTACACTTACATGTAAATTCATATATAATACAAATAAATATTAAATATTATTTAGGTCATTCTACTATTTTTAGTATACATATAATCTATCTCTAGTAATTTATTAGTTATTAAGTTACACTTTTTGCCTTTTCGGTAATTAGCAATTATTATGCTTAAAATTTGAAAATTTTATAGTCTCTTATTTTATTACTTATTTTCTTAAATTCACGTTTATGGGGTCATTTTTACTAATATTCTTCTCAATAGTTTATAATTTGGGTTTGATTGGATCTTTTAACCGATCGCTCTAAACCTTGGGTTCTAAGTTCAATCCTACGGTTACTTGGCTTAACTTTGGGGCTCACACCTTTCTTGTATGTTGCTTGGTTTCAAGATTTTTTGTCCATCCCATAACATGATACGTCCAACAAACGACAAAGACATATGCTGTATTAGTAACTATCGTGTCTCTTTCTACCATCAATTTCTTTTGCAAAAATTCAAGATGTAAATATGGTTTTATTAGACATTCTAAGGACTCACAATATTCAAGTGTCTGATTTTTCTTTTTTTTTTCTTTTTTGGTTGCAAAGTATCTAATTGTTGAGTTATTATCTATTTAGTTTATATTTAGTAGTGATGAGAGATGTGCTTTAATCTTTACTCGCTCATAATGATATCTAATAAACTTACATTGTAATATTTTTGTTAGTTGTGCTATATTAGGGAATTGTGCTTTTCAATGGACAAAATTTTTAATTAAAAAGTAAATATTAACTAAGTCAAGAAAACATTCAGAATTGCAAATGCACATAAAATAATAAATCATATCTAATGGTGTGCTTCTTTTACAAAACAAGTGTTTTCTGAATTGATGTCAGATAAGTTAATGGTTTTGCTTCTACTTGAGAATTATACTATTGGAAACCTTTTTCCAAATGGAAATCCTCTAACCTTTTGTAAACCTTATAATTTGTTTCTTTTTGTTTTTATTTCACAAGATCGATTCCACAATTAGCAAATGTTAGTTATCATATGTTATAATCTATCTATGGATCTTGAATTCTAAAAATTCATTAATTGACTATTAAGTAATGAATCAATGCATTTACAATTTCTTTATTCTCCTTAGTGATCGTTGTTGGTCATATTGATTTCTATTCAATCTTTCAAACGAAAGTTATTTTATTCAATTATTCCTCATTAATTTCCCCAAATGGAGACTTTGTGAACATACTTTGCTAAAATATGTGCATAACTTTTTTTTTTTCCCAAATGCATTTCAGGAATCAAATATAATACTTAGAGCTTGATTAAAATATGCTACTACATGGAATGTCTGACCTAACCATAATTTTTTTTTTCCTTTGTTGATGGCAAATTTGAATCTAGATGCAATATGCTTCATTTATCCCATTTTTGCTTTTACTATATATTCTTATGCATGGAGAGCTTTCTAGTTATTCCATGCCTTCTTTATCCCATAGTTTTTTCACTTGCTATTTAATGTTTGGCAATTGATTTTTGCTTGAATTTTACTCTTCTATGCATGAAGGTTCTCTACCCAAGACAATATTGATTTACATGTATGCTTTATGATAATGCAACTACCTTAATTCATATTTTTCACTTTGCAACATAAGTAGTGCTATTGAATGTGATGTCATGCTAAAAATCGTGTAGCCTTAATGGAGACAACATAAAACACAAGAATATATTATTCGGATATTTTCTTTATTAGATTAAAAACATGATATATTTTAATTAGTAGCTTTATTTATTAAATTATGGGTTGCTCTTTTCAAGTCAAATTAATTTTTCTCATTACACACAAACAAATGAAGAACGTTGGATATGAGGTTTACACACATACATACATAGATGCTAAACTTATGCACCTAAAGAGCTATTAATAGATAATCATAATTATTAGTCACTAGTGGTTGGAATTGTTGTTCATTTTCACTTTGGTCCATTTTAACTCTGTGTTGGCTCTACTTCTTGTGAATGATTTGGGGTTTTGAGAGGTTTTACTTTCTTGATGGGTGTACAATTATTACCCTGTCTATAGGTTAAGTGTTGATGGTGCTTGATGGAGAATGTTAAGATCTGATTGAGCTAATTATAGTAGATTTAGTTGTCGATACATGTATAAATATTAGCTAGTTATGCAAAAGCTTGTTTATTTTCAGTTATATCATATAGGAAAAAGCTTGATGCTTTTGGAAGTGAAGCATTTTATATTTGTAGGCAGTAGTTAGGTACACTTTAGTTGTAAGTACTTGGTTATAGGTGAAAATTCGAGTATTGTGATGACATCAAGAGTTAAGTACCAATGGATTTTAGGTAGGCACAATGAAATCCTAGGTTTTGACTTGAAATATCATGTGATATGTATTTGTAGGTATTCCTCTCATAAGCTTTTTTATTAAAAAAAAAATGATTCTTTATAAATGGTTACATGTAGTGGTGAATATTCTAAAAGTTCCATTGTTTATTATATGTTGTGTGATTAAGAATCTTGTCATGTTTTTTTTTTTAAATACTTTTTCTTAATGGGTTTTTTTTTTCAATACTTATTTGTTGTGTAAATTATTTGGAAGTATACTATTCTTAAGGAATTTGCATTAGACTTTTAGTTTACGTGTGCTAATTACTCTGGCTTTACTTTTTGTTTGCCTTACTTTGGTAAATGTCATATGTGCTCAAAGAAATAGGACTACGATTAGGCATATTGTAGATATGGCAATGCTCATATGTTCATATTGTATGCTCAGTTTTTTTTTTTTCTCATTACTTCATAACAAGTCTTTAATATTTATAATATCTTATAATTACTATTTTGTACTTGATGTGTATTATAGATAATGGATCATCATGAGATTTTGATTTACCTTTTTAGATAGAGAGTTTACATCAATATACTTGCGATGGGTGTAGTTGTTTTTTTTTTTTTTATTTGAACTTCATCTTGAAGAGGGAGGTAGAGAGAGGAGTGTTGGATGAACGAGAATTGGCTATGTATGAGATGCGTAGATAAATAATTGATTCACTTACTAAGGGAAGTGATACAAATTGTTTATGAGTATTGATGATGTATAGGAATACTTTACGTATATTGTGAACTCCTTAAGGTACGAGGGGGAATACATACTAATGAGAGAGCTATGATTGAAGAATAGGTTGCTATATTTGTTAACTTACTTGCACATCACACAAAGAATAGGAGTAAGTGTGATTTTGTAGGTCAGGTGAGATAGTTAGTAGAAATTGCCATCAAGTATTGGCTGCTATTTTGAGATTAGAAGATGTATTACTTGTAAAACCAGATCCAATACCACAAGATTGTATTGGTGAAAGGTTGAAGTGGTTTAAGGTACTTGATAAATATATTTTATCCTCTCCTAAAATCTTTCATAATAGGCATAATTTCTTATAATACCTTATCTTTTTCATTTCTTTTTTTTTTTTTTCAACTCATTAGAGTTATTTAGGAGCATAAGATGGTATCTATATTATGATAACAACACTTACTATACATAGACCTAGGTATCAAATAAGGAAAAGGTATCAAACAAGGAAAGGGCATCTCACAGCAAATGTCATGGGAGTATGTACTCGTAACCTAAGATTCATCTATATATTAACAGGATGGGAAGGATCTGCATCTAATTCTAGAGTATTATGTGATGTAATTATCCGGTCTAATGGTTTAAGAGTTCTAACTGGTAAGTGGATATACAAATTCATAATTTATTTTATTTTTAGAATAATAAATTTTCTTTTGTAAATTTAAGGGGTTGCATTTTTGTATAAGTTCATAATATATAGTAGATAGTGGATATGCAAATGTATAAGAATTTCTTGCCCCTTTTAGAGGTACGTAATACCATATTTAAGAGTGGGCTACAAGCTAATGTAGGCCACAAAATTGGGAGGAATCGTTTAATTATAGGCATGTAAGGGTAAGAAATATTATAAAGAGATGTTTGGAATCTTGAAGAAACAATCGGATATTTTAAGGAGTCTAAAAATAAATCTTAACATTAAGTAAATTATTAATAAAATAAAGAGGTAGTCGGTTAAATTGTTTGGAGTGCTTCACATGATGAATACTAGTGGATTTGGTTGGGATGATACAAAAAAATGTATCATAGTAGATAGTGTTGATAGTCAGTTTTCCCTCAACTTACACTCATCCTTTCATTGGCTGGGATGGCAGGTAATCGATTCTCTCGGCGTTCACCCTCTGTAAAAGACACACGGTACTTATACTGTGTACAAGAAACACTCCTGATTTGAATTCAAATCTATGGCGCAACTAGTTATCATAAGTATGGTTATATTTTACAACCGTTTGCTATCTTTAAATATTATGAGAGATATTAAATCAAGAGGTCTCCATATGTCGTAATAGTTACCTTAACAATTACCTTATACACAATGACTGTCGATAAATATCGAAAAGAAACTCTGTAAGAGCTCTCTAACACTTCTCATTCACATTTTTACTATACTGAATCACCATTCTAACTTAGGCATCGAAGTGGCTATACCAGACTAGCCTCGATACCAAGTATCTTACTCTCTTTTGCAAGACTATTTCCTCACCCCAAAATTCACCAACAACATTTGGCGCCATTTGTTTTTCTCTAAATATGACTACATGGCTAAAACTAGGATGACATGAAGTATAGGTGCTGGTATATCCTCTTAACACCCTGAAGGAGGAAGTTAACATGCTAATGAACAACGATTGGCTCAACTCAAGCAACTCTGTCTCAATTTAGCCAAAGAAAATTCCGAGTTAAACAAAAAACACAAACAAATCCTTAACCTTCTTTATAAAAGTTTTCACCTGAATCAGGAAAAAGAGCATGGCGATCATGATGCCAACAGTACCGACGATTCCATTTATTCACCTGAATTGCCAAAAAAGTAAGCTAAGGTTCCAATGTGACCTATAGCTCCTACTTTCAAAAAGATTGATAAGGGCAAACAACCACAGCACGTGCATCATATTGGACCTTTGCATGTCAGCATCCCTGTTTTAGCGACCAAACAGTTCCAAATCAAGAAAAGTCCTTTTATCCTAGAGATTTTGGAAGAGGTAATATCTCAACACATTAAGCTACCTCAATTCAAAACATATGATGGGATGAAAGACCTTGAAGACCACTTAGAGTACTATTGAACATTGGTTAAGTTGCATGGTTTAAGCGACGTAGTAGCTTGTTAAGCCTTTCCCTCAACCTTGAGGAATGTAACCAGCATATGGTTCAAACGCCTGAAGCTTAATACCATTTCATGTTTTGATGAATTAGCAGAAGTGTTTCTTCGATACTTCCTTGCTAGTAAACTTCTTATTAAGGATTATTTGATCCTGAATGCCATCAAACAAAGGTTCGATGAGTCAATCAAGGACTATTTGGCCAGATTTATGATCGAGATGGTCCAAATCCTAGAACTGGATATGAGTGTGGCCTTTAGCACCATAATCGACGGAGTCAAGCCTTATGGAGACTTTTTCAAATCTCTCACAAAGAACAAGCCAAAAACTTTTGCTGAGTTTAAGGCTAAAGCCACCTCATACATTCGATAAGAAGACAACATAAAGGCACGGCGAGAGGCTAATTAAAGTAGAGGAGATGGAAAGAAAGACAAACGGAAAAATGCTAAGGATAGACTTAGCACAGACAACGACAACAGCTCAAACGCTAAGAAGAAGAGACCTAAGATCTAGACATTCTCATCCTATACGCCTGTCAACCGTCTAATCTCGGATATTTTGATGGAGGTTCGTGGGGAGAGAGGTATCCTCCAATGGTTGGAAAGAATGCGAAGGAATCCTTCAAGAAGAAATTTCAACAAGTACTGCAACTTCCATTGTGACAAGGGTCACAATATGCATGAATGCATTCAACATAAAAATGCAATTGAAGATGCAATGTAATGCGGGCACCTGCGAAAATTTCTAATGCATGATGCCAAAAGAATTGAAAGACTGTCTTAGAGGAGAAGAGAGGAACACGAGGATGACACTCGGCCAGCAATAGTTGTAAGAGATACAAGGGATGTTAATCTCAACAGAGCACCTAATGAAGTAATTAATACAATTGTCAATGAACCCAGTATAGGCCAATCGAGTTCTTTGGACTCAGTTAATGCTAAAAATTACATTTGCAATATTTACAGAAAGAAGGTCAAGACTGATAATACAATATCTTTTGGGGAAGAGGATTTTGAGGGCATACAGAGGCCGCACAATGATGCACTTGTCATCAATGTGAGAGTCACCAACTTTGAGGTCAAGAAGATTCTTGTTGACACGAGAAGTTCAGTCGATATCATTTTTTAGCATGCCTTTGATCAAATGAGGCCTAAGATCAAAGTGTAGTTGCGGTCTTATAAGTATAACCTCTATACTTTCAATAATCAACCCATCCAAGTAGCTAGAGTTATCTTTTTGTCGATACAGATCGGCGATGACGAGTATGTTGTAGAGGACAAAGTGGATTTTCTCGTTGTCATATGTTAGTCCCCTTACAATATGATAATGGGATGGTTATGTCCAAAGATTAGATGGAGATAACATATGACTCCGCAGTAAGTTCCTCCTTAAGCTTTCTTGCCTCCATGTCAACCCTAATCCTCGCATTCTCGGCTACAGCAGTTTGGGCCTTTGATGTATTGTACGCATCCTCAACTTTCTGTAGCAAATTCAGTTATTATAATCAAGAATGATTAGATATTACATAGATATAGCAAAAGATATTACATAGATATAGCAAAAGATATTACCTTCTTTGCCTCTCTGTCGGCCTTGTCCAAAGTTGTAAGAATATGGTTGCTTATTTGGAAAAAAGAAAATGTGTTAGTTATCCAACCCAGCTCGATAATTGAAAGCAATGTTTATGGATAGTCACATCATACAATTTGGCCATGACATGGGCCTTATTGCAATCGCCGACATTGTTGACATCCTTCTTGGTGATATCTTTGCCTTTCGAAAGAATGACCCCTTCCATTAAAGCCAAAGATTTCATCCTATCTCCAAAGGCTAAGTCAGTGTCCAAAATTTGATGGCTCTAACAAGGTATGAAATATTCGCCGACCTCTTTGTTTAGCAAGAATTCGGCACTAGTGATGCCGAGAGCTTTAGAACGCATTGCCTTCTTCACCTTTTCGTCCAAGCCTTTGGACTTCTTGATAGGTGGTTGGCCGACAAGTTCCTTCCCTAGTCTTTTTTTTTTTTTTCACTACTTGGAGCCACCGCAATCACCTGTGATGAGCCTTTTGCAGTAATAGCATTTTCATCCTCCTTGTTAGGGTATGTCTCTCGACGGTTGTTATTCCTCGACTTGACGGAAGTTTGAATAATCATGACCAGAGGCTCTTCAGAACGAACCTTAATCAGCTATATATTCTCATTCTCCTTCACTCTCTCGGCTTCTACACAGTTGTTTGCTTTGCTATAGCTTCTTTTGTTGGTCTCTTTGCAACAGCAGGCTGTGAGGTAGTTGCTGAGGTAATCCCACTCCTATCGACCTTGGACTTCTTAGCCTTATCCTGAGTAAGTAGCTTTGTAGGATTTACCTCTTCAACACCCATATCTACAAGATGAGTAAATCAATTAATATAAACAGGGGAAAAATTTGAACTTACATTTTCCGTGCCGAGCAAGGCTTAAAGGCTACTCTTTCCCCCAAAGTCTCAAGAACGGCTTTTCTCGTGGCTATACTCGGTACGGTGGTAACACATCAATGCACCTTCTTTTTCAGAAAATATTGGTACACCATTTTCATAAGTTTGTATAATTCTCTCTACATCCCAAAAGAACATTTTGTTTCTTCTTCTCTCCCAAATCTTCTTCGCTGCTGCTGCATCATTCAACATCAGATCTACATCCTTTGTATGTATCGGCTCAGTCCATTCGGTCTAGAAGTCTAAGTGCTCATTAGACACTATCGATATGAACTTATCATGCCATTTATGAATCTTGAATTCTAACTCGTCCATGAACTTACGTCCATGCCTTGTAGCAGCGAAGTACCACCTATTAGGCTGTCTACGGATAGTAAAGAAAAATCTAAATAGATGAGGCGTAGCTCTAACCTCAACTTCTTCACATACTATCTCAAAAGCCATCAGAAGCCAATATGTGTTGGGTAAGAACATACTTGACGCAACTTTAAAATAGTTGAAGAAGCCCCGAACAAAAGCTGAGAAAGGGAAGCGTAGCCCCGAATCTAAATACTTTAGGTATATATGGAACTTATGCTCTCATAGAAAGCATACTCTCTCCCCGTCTCTTGGCCTCCTTAAGTTCTACATTCTAGGAAGATCTCGTCAGTACTGATTATACTTTGTGACGAGAACTCTATTGACGGAACTGGCAGTCCCATCAGGAGAATCGCGAAGTAGGCTATTGTGTTATACAGATATTTAGCTGAAGACCTCCCTTCTTTATCCTCAGGATAATTATCCATAAGAAGCTTGTTAATCCAAGCAAGTTTATTCCACCTTGCCTCCATACTATTGGCCAAACCATTCAAAGAATACACCGCTTCACTCTTATTTTGGGGGGGAAGAGTGGCCTCAGTTTCCGTTGCCTTAGAATCGGATAAAACAAGTCGATGTGCAACTTTACGAACCATACCTGGATGGTTATATGAAATGAAATAATAGAAGTTGAAGAATGAGATTTTGAAGATTAGAAAACGAACGAAAATTTTAGGTGCAACCAAAGAAGTGAAATTTGATTATGAACAGTACCTTATATATGGACAATCCATTCTTGTAACTGCAAATTTGCTTTTTACAGTATTGATGCGGTAATATGATAGTCCCGTAGATTGTTGACACGTATCTCGTAGCAGAAATCTAATGGATGAAAACTTTCTGACAGTTATTAGGCTTGCAACAAAATGATGACCTAGGTGCTTTTTAATTTCCTAAACAGGTGAGAGTTTTGAAATGGTGATGTTTTGGTTGGGATGTGATTCGTCCTGTTTCTCATGTTACTCGGCATGAATCTAAAGAATCTCTTCCTACTTGGCCTTTGCTGCAATATATATATATATAACTCCCTTTATCGACTATTCGAACACAGGAGTTGGGAGGGGCAAATGTTGATGATCAGTTTTCGCTTAACTTACACTCATCCTTTTATCGATTGAGATGCCAGGTAATCGACTCTCTAGACATTCGCCCTTCGTAGAAGACATACAACACTTATGCCGTGTATAAGAAACGCTTTTGATTTGAATTCAAATATATGGCGCGACCAGTTATTATGAATACGGTTATATTTTACAACCACTTATTATCCCTATATATTATGGGAGATATCAAGTCAAGAGGTCTCTACGTATCTTAACAGTTACCTTAGACATTACAACCGTCTATAAATACTGAAAAGAAACTCTGTAAGAGCTTTCTGACCCTTCTTATTCACATTTTTACTATACTAAATCACCATTTTGACTTAAGCATTGGAGTGACTACACCAGACTGGCTTTGGTACTAAGTATCTTATTCTCTTTTGCAAGACCATTTGTTCACCTCGAAATTCACCAACAATAGATAGTGATCAAGTTTTTGCAAAATATATAGAGATATGATTAATACTTTCTTTATTTTAAAATATATTCCCTTCTTTAATTCTAATTGTTATTTATAACTAATTAAATTGATGTGTAAAAAATCTAAAGATCGGTAATCATGCGAACAAGGAATTTAAAAAGTTTGAAAGATTACAAAATATTTTTGGAAAAAATAAAGCAAATAGCAAAGGAGTTGAGACACGTGTTGATATTTTGAGAGATATGTAGATTGATAGCCAAGATAATTTTCAAGAAGGGATGGAATCGACATTAGAATCACCTAGATCTCATAGCAATGCTTCACATGGTGGTGCATTTATGACTCTCTCGTAAGTGCCAGATGGCAGATTATGTTGTAGAGTTCATTGTAACATTTGAGAAGACTTTGAATGATGTTAAAAGTGATTTCACTTTACTTGTTGAAAAAATCGTAAACCTTCCAATGGAAGATATTGTTAAAGAATTGCATACTTTATGATTATCTGAAAATGAAGAGTTTGATGTTTTAATGAAAATGGTTGAAAATCTACAATATTAAAATTTTTTTTGAAGACTCCAAGGAGAGTAGAGGTTTGCTTTTGTTAAGCGTCTAGTTGATTAATAAGCTCTTAATTAAATATATTTTATATAGTAATTTTTGGTGATTTTCCTTGAAATTTGGATTTATTTTAAGAAAATGATACTTAATTGAGTAAAATCCTATTTTTTTAGGTTTTGGAACAATCTTTGAAAGAAAATGAGAAAGTAGAAATAAGTTTCACTCAAATTAGAGTTAAAATGAAAAAAGTTTTGAAGTGAGTGAGAGGAGCAAACAAAATGACTATGTTAATTTAAATGAAGAATTTGAATAGAAAAGTGGAATAAATAGTGAGTTACACGACTAGGATTGACATGACCATATCCTAAGTTGTGTTGTTTGCAGATTTGATTAAGATTTAAAAGGATTTGTTAAGATATGGCATAATAGCAAGTGACACAACCATGTAACCAAGTTGTGTTATTTCTAGCAACATGTTAAATTTTACATCTCTTATATAAAAGGCTCGTTAAGGGTTCTTACCACGTTCTTTTAAATGACTTTTTGAGAGACTCAAAGGTGTAGAACATTCAAGAGAGTGACATACTTTAAGATTCAAGCTTTTCTATTGATTTCATGGCTTAGTTTTTTATTTCTTTTTTAGATTTTGATTAAGATTATTGCTTTACCATGACTAGCGCTTAGATCTATTGTATTTAGGTTTTGTGAAACCTAAAATTATTATGTGGTGTTGGTTTTTCTTAGATCTAATGAAGATCTTTAATTTTCTTGATTCAATTATACGTGCTTGATTGTTTTAGATTAATATTTTTTAGGGTATTAATCTGAAATATGATATTGTGTAAGAGAATCGAGAGATTTCATGTATAATTAGATCTAGGCATAATTGATAAATATTTTTACAAATGTAAAGATAAATTGTAAAGTTTTTCTAAATCTTAATCAAATTAGTTAGAGAATTCGTTATTCTTTAATGCGATATTTGATTATATTATTGACAAGAGATTCTAGATTATGGTTAATAGATTTGAGAAAGTTATTAGTTTTTCTAAAAAATTTTCCCGGTCAAGAAAATTAATGATTGAATTAAATAATTTTTGGTAAAGTTGCATATGTAATTATAGGGGAAGCAAAATCTAAGTATGATATTGAATCTTGAATTAATTTTCAATTAAATTACTTTCTTGTTAATTTCTTGAATTGATTCTTAGTTAATCCTTAGATTAGTTTTAGCACTAATTTAGATTAAATTCTTTATGTTTCTTTAATTAAAATTTTATCAGTTTAATAATAAGGAAATAGTTAGTATTAATACTCAAAGTCCTTATGAGAACGACATCCGTTCTTTGAACTATACTACTAAAATGATAGGTGCACTTACTTAATATAAAAAACACTTAGACCATCTGGTTAATTAATAATTGGTAGTTACATGTGTTGTAGGCAAATTGATTAGATGATGGTAGTTGATTAATTTTGAAAGACACTTGGATCATTTATTTAATTAGTGATTGTTGGTTATATGTGTTGTAGGCAAATCGATTAGATGATGAACTTTTGTTTTTTATTGATTTTGAAAGACATTTAGATCATTTGCATCATATTACAATTATTAACATTCTTAATTATTATATTAGGAATATTGGTTCAATTATTAATTAATATTATAGCTATTAAATCATAGGAAAATTGTTGTAATTTATTGAATGGTTATTATATTACAACATGTATTAGGTTATTATAATATTGAGTTAATTAATATTATTTTTATTAAATACTGTAAAAAAATATTTATTTTATAAAATAAATAATTAATTTTTATTAGATAGCAAATCTATGGATTTTTATTTAAGATTGTATATAATATGTTTAATTATATGAATTTAATAATTCATTCAAATCATATTTTAAATTATATAAAAATATAATTAAAAAATTATATTAGATAATATTAAGAATATAATTATTAAAATATAATAACGAGTTAGTTCAGCACTTATATTAAGTAAACATAATGCAGTTTAATCATCTATTAGTTCCACTTATCTTGTCCTATTACCTCGGATTTCGAGAATCAACCTAAAAGATGCAGAAAATCATGAAGAATGAAGGAAGTGGAAGGTGCCAGGGATCAAACTCCGTACCTCTTGTATGCGAAGCGAGCGCTTTACCATATGAGATACACCCCTGGAAGAGCTAACGCTTTCATTCAACAACTTGAAATAAGGGTAAATTTAGTAAATACCTGAAACTTAATCTCACCGAGAAAGTAAAGGCAGCACTACTGCAGGACGGAGACGTGCCCAACGGCTCATAATCCACCGCGCAGTCGGTCATGCATTTAAAATGGTCGGCGTCAGTCTTCTCATTACATTGTGTGGTGTGGACGAAGAAAAATAAAATGTAGTTTAATGTCTCTTTTGTCTGTTCCCTTAATGCTGCATGCAGTGTACAGGATATAATGCAAAATCACATGACCACCTTTTCTTTCACTGTCTATCCATTAAATGGCACAACCATATAAATAAGATAAATGAATGAAATAAATTGCAGAAAACACCCCTCTAACTTGTATTTTTGTACATTTTATTCCTTGTAAATTGCTAATAAGGCTTCAAAAGACATATAATTTATATGTGATTTTTGGGGTCTAAATCTTTTTTTTTTTTTTTTTGCATTATCAATTAGCATAATGATACAAAATGGACTATGCTCAAGTCTTGTTTCTCTCAAGTCTCAAGTTATAATATAGTTGGAAAAGGAAAAAAAAAAAAAAACCTCTTTTCTTATGTATCATGTGTAAAGAAATTAATAAAAGATGCACGTGTCTATCTTCACTTTCATTTTTTGTAATTTAAGGGCTAAACACATAAATATGGGAAAGTATGGGGATGAAGTAATTAAGAGGAAAAGATAAATTTCTCTCTCTCGTTTCTATATATACACAATTCCCCTATACATTGAATCAACTTAGTTATCCAAAACATGTGTCTTCGGCCACTTCGTCTCCGATCGGAGTTATGAGGCAACAAGTCTCTTATAAACCTAGGAAAAAGATAGTATGGCTTATTACTAGAGCGGTCAACCCTAGTAGACAGGGAGTTTCTATCTTGGTTTTTTGCTTTCTTCAGAGTATAATTTTTTAAGATAACTAAATATAGTTTGGGTTGTGACATTATGAAGCTTTCCAAGTTCTCTTGTTGGATATTGCTCTACGTCTGTGGAGTTGCTGTGATGCACTTTTGTTTCTCCTCCAGCAACATGGGTACTTCCTCCACTATGTTAGCAACAGGTAATTTATGAGGGAAAATAGTCAGGACCTTCGTTACTTGCTTATGGTGAAACCTCGTACCTTTTTCTTATTTCTTAAGAACTTACTGAGACCGACATATATTTCATAAAATTGATGTTCAATTGCTATGTTACAATCTAGAAACTTTTGTTCGAATTTACGAACACAGAGAAAATTTACGTAACTTAACAAGCATGTCTATGAGATTTAAAGATATGTTACAACGTAATTTTATTATGATGTTGGACCTAGGCACGGGTTGGGGTCCGGAACGGATCTACTGCTTGGTGGAAGAAAATTGAATAATGTTGAAAAATTTAAATTGTTGCCATGAGAATTAAAAAAATTATTTCCTTATAACAGTTAATGTTTTGATTAAATACATATAAACTTTTACTAAAAAGAAGTTTTCATTCCTTAACAATATGAGACTAAGAGCAAGACTAACTTTTATTCTCGACTCTTCTTTCTATACTTTTATTTCACATTGCTAATATTACACAACTAAATTTAGGTCTAATTCTTTATGAATTTTTCAAGTGTTTTCTACCATTAAATGGCATTTTACGTTTATTATAGTAATATCATGAGCTATAGACTTATGAAAGATCTTTAGTTTTATATACTTTTAATTAGCATTACCAACTTTTTGCATGGGAACTTATAATCTTTTTAATCGAACATTCAGCCGGTTGAACCGTATAATTTTCTTGGATCTTTCAACTCGTAACAACCCAAAAATTGGAAGCATTTAATTTTTCGTTATGCAGACTTATGAAGTTTGACGTTAAAAATCCATGTTGTGGAAGTATCAGTGCTTATAGCAGTTGCCACCTGCTTTCTAATATAGCTGCAAAATTATAAATTGGCAAGATAAAACCAATCCTACCATTATTTGCTCGCTTATTTAAGTATGTATTTGAATTCTACCGTTGGTTTTGTCTTGTGTTTTAAGCGCATTTATAGCGTAAGTTTATTAGAATTAAGAAATTGATGTCATGGATATTTGGGATTAAAAGACAAATAAAATTGGTTGCAGTCTCTAATAAGTTATTAATATGCTATGTCTCTAACTAAACGGTATAATATATTATATATCTACATCAATGATGTGTAAATATCTAATTTTAAAAAAATATTATTTATATATTTAAGTATTAAAATTTTATTTATAATTATATGTGATTTATTAATACATTAAAGTGTTAACATCATTCAAACTTTGGAAGTCTCAATAGAACATTATCGTGACGTGCCTCATTTGTAAGTCGATATGTTACGAGTTATGAAAAGTTCATTTTAGTAGTAACTACTCTTGACAGATGGCGAGGCCTTCATTCATTATGCCCATAGTACGGCCAAAGTGGCAAGTCGGAAGCTGCAGGTACGGTTCTCACATTGCCTCTCTCTTAAATGAAGCATGATTTAATGTTTGCGGAAAACTTACTAATATATATTTTCAAAAGTTATAAAGAGAGATGATAACAAGAGAGTATATGATATTTCAAGTAATTAATTTTTCTTTAGTGAGGGAAGTTGATCAAGGTGATTCTGTTGCTTTCGTAGGAACGTGCTTATAATTTTCAGAAATACAAGAAAAGTGAGAGTGGAAAAGCGAATTTAGAGGACTACAATCCTGTAGATCCGGTTCCAAGCTCAAAGACTTCCACCGTAGGAGCAGCACCTATCTACCACGGCTCTCCTCTTATTCCATACATGCCAACCCCACCTTCGCCCCCTGGTCCTCCTAACAATGGCAAGTGACTGGAGCTTGCTTATCAACCTTTTCTGCATGCCATGCCATGTCAATAGTTTTCAGAAATAATACATTAGGAAAAGGCAAAAAAAAAAAAAAAAAGAACCTAGTAAGTAATTACCCATGTTGTGTATGCTAAGTTATCATCATGTATAATATTAGTATAGATATTGTATATTATGGCTTTATCGGAATTTATATTTACATAACATATGCACAGTTGCTTTTGATGAATAATCATAACTTCTTAAGTAGAAAGCATAGTGCATCGTATCTCCAGAACCAAAACGTCCTAGACATAGGTCTCAAATCCTCAAGTCCTTGTGTTTTCTTATCTTGATTTTTTGTATGTTTAATTGTCATGCTTTAGAACCAAAGCATAGTAATATATACATATATTTCAGGACTTATATAGAAAGACGCATGACCTGCTAAAAATCTATACATATAGTCATAAACCACAAACACCTCACTAGCCCCTATGGCAATTTGCAATTAATTTGCTACGCCACCACCACATTAAGTTTACAAGACCCCAATCAAATATACTTCTATAAATCTCTACATAACCAAAGGCTTTAACACAAACTTAAACTTCATAAGTATCACAACCTCCTGCACCATCTTCTATCTAACTATTATATAATTAACATATCATAAAAACACATGCCTTTCATTTAATTCTCCAAATAATCATAATCACTATCAAGCAACCTAAGTCTTCACAAATATCCAACTCTGAATATCTATGTGCACCTAGAAAATAATATCCCCATATTGGGTGAGCTAAAAGCTCAATATGGTAGTTACAACATTTATATATGCATGCAAACATAATCAAACTTATAAATGTACATACCGGCTAATGTAATAAATAAATCATTTGATATCTTATTTAGGTGAAACAACTAGCATAGTCTTAACATCCAAAGACTTGAAGTAACACAGACTCCTCAATACTACAGTAATACACACACACACACACATATAGTTATTTATATATTTACAACACCACAACCTTGAACTTGTCTCCTCCTAATAACACTATCGACTTTAGTCTTTGATACTACCAATCCATTTTAACAATCTACTACAGCATCCTATTCCAACATGGTAAAGCCATTTACAACTTCTTTCTATAAGATTGGCTCGTGTCATAATAGTTAGCTGATCCACAAGGTGGTTTGGTGCTTAAATTACTATCACATCATCTTGGCTCACTACTTGCACAAGTCAATACAAGATACCACCTAATTTTGTTTTCATCATCATATTGAGTCACAATATCTTTTAGTTGCTTCATTTTGAGGGGTCAAATGATTCTCGAACTTTCCATGTTCATTCAATTATCTTAATTTGAGGAAAGCTTGAAGATTCAATATCATAAGCTAATGGAAGTAATTGATGCTTCTCTAAGAAGAACAAGATCACTAATAAAGAAAATGTGAGAAATGAAGAAGTTAACCTCAAAGTTCTAATGGAATTTGATGCACTTGAATAACCAATTTTCTATTTTTCTTGGTTGCTGCTTCACTGGAAAGGGATCAAGAGGTAAGGAGAGAGACATTCCTCGTCACATGCTTCTAGACGGATAATACTCTCTTAAGGGAACCATCATGTGGGATTGAAGGGGGTACGAAGATAGATGCCATAAAACTAATTCTTTGTGTTTATTATACTAAAGTTATAGGATCCTAAACTTTAACAACCTCACCTAGCTAGAACTACTCTAAAACCTATACTGTATGCTCTAATCAAATGGATGATAGATTTAGGTTCTAATGATTCAGAACTTGTACCTCTATATAAACTTTGAGGTAGGGCTTCATCACTAATGTCTAATGTAATACTACAAAACCAAAGATAATAATAGATTTTGATGAAAACATTAAGAATGATTTTATGTTTTTATACTCTTACTTGTTTGATTGAATATGAACATAGAATTATGGTTAAGTTAGACAATTCCAATACAATTGTAATTTTGTTTGACATATCTAAATATATTTATTATTTATTGTTGACATCTTTCAAGATCTACCTAAACAAACATGTATGTAATATCAAACTATATGTATTCTTGAATATGTGTGAATTCCCACAAATTTCAAGATATATGAGAAGTTATACCTTATATGTTACCTTCTAGGTTAGATTTAAGAATGTTGAACCAAGACCTATCTTATGGTTTACCTATCTTAGAATCTACCAATTATATAGTGTACAATAACTTTCATAATCCATTAGTTTCCAATACTCACTTTAGATAGACACTATAGACCATATGTAATCAAATATTGGTTTGTAATATATGGAGCATAAGACATTCATAAGAGTAATAAATTCTTTATTAACTAGTTTGTAGAGTATAGTTATTTTTATACCAATATATTGCATCATACACAATTTAATTTTCTCTAAGACAAATTAGTGTAGATAAACTACTAGTACACTCCCTTCACAGGGAGTAATAAGTATCTACTATCTTCATAATACTTATGTTATTGCTTTGAAATTGAAATTGTAATAATTCTGTCACATACTTATATTATCCATAAATAAGATTAATTCATCAAAACTCTTTAGATCTCTTAGTAAAATGGTAAAGATCACCTGATCCATGAAAAGCATATACAACTCACATCTAAGCTATACAATTAAGTTTTTATATTAATTGAAAAATAATATTAAAGTTGTGAAAGGGAAACTTCCAATATCTTGATCTAACTTCCTAGTTAATAGCATAATTAAAACCACTATGTCCTCCCATTTTTCAAATACAAATCATATTCTAGATGATTATATGGATCTAGCTTATATATGGCATTAGTACTTGAAAGTTGAAATATGAAAGTTCCAAAAGATGAACAACATCACCCCATACAATAACACCTTCATTTTTAAAATAATCTTTTTGTTACATTTTAACTTGTATATAAAGCCATTGGCACTTGCCATATTGATCCGCTTTATAGCTGAGGCCTTAGTGGATAGAGTAGCTAAGTATATATATGCTTATAAGTAATCTATGCTTGAACAATTTCTTGAAGTTAATGACACCCTATTTAGAGTATTAAAGCAAAACACTTCCTCTATTTTCCTTCCTCTTCACCCGCTAGCCAAAATTACTCAATCTCTAAATTGATCTTATTTTCCTTATTATAGGAAACGAATTTATATCATTCCACCATCGCTGGTCCATGCATGAAAAGGGAAACCACTTGATTGGGCTTTGATTTTGAATGAAGTATACAATTGGGCTTTGAATGACAGATCATGGTTTTACCTTGTGCATTGTCCAAGAAATGCCTAGAAATTCCATTTTAGTTTGAGTTGAAAAGGAAAAAATAAATTCAATAATATCGATGACTTGACCTCGGGCATGAACGTAAAAGAGTCTACAATATAAATAAATAACATTAATTTTTTTTTTAAATATTTTAGATGGACATAAGGGAATTTTGACGATGTTTGATTTCGCTGAGAATAATTAATATAGTGTAAAGATAGCTGTAATAAACTTCATTTGGGATCATAATCCAAGATCTTACTTTATTTGGAGTCACACTAACTCTTAGATTTTGCACATAATCAGTTAATGTTAAGCTTAATGGATAACTAGAGTATAGATTTGGCCACGTACCACTAGGCACTAGTATATATTTAATTTTTTCCTCAATTTATCTTCTATATTCTTAATTTCTAATTTTATAAATATAGGAATAAGGTGAATTTGCATAGAGTTGTACCGGAAAAGAAAAAAAAAATTTGTTCTCCAAATTATTAGTGCTATATGTAGTATAACCATTTCAATTACAATTGTAATATTAAATTACAAGTAAATTGTACTTTAGTTAGAATGATTATAATATCCGCCGAACACTTGTTAAAAAGGAAAATGAACAAGCATTTTTCTAGTACCTAAATGATACCCCTCAATGTGGTCATAATTACAAATAAAATAATGTAACAACGCCTAAAAAAAAATTAAAACCACTTCAGGGAAATAAAACCCACATTTAATGAACATAGTCAGATTTATTTTGGAACAAAAAGGATAAAGACAAATTTCTTCCAAGTTGACATTGAACTCGAGCAAACCCAATACTTCACCTAGAGGTATAGAATATAGATCCCTTCCTTCGGCACCAATTACATGTGGCAATGTTCGCTGAGTAATAAAGTTTCATACTCCTAACCTTCATGATTAATTTGATTAAAGCAAGTTTAATGATTCTAGATTAACATTCACTAGTGGAAGTGGCACACAGATCATTATCAAACTCTTTGTCGGCTAATGATCATTATTCAGATTGGGCCACAATTTTGTCTACTCCTTTGCCTTTTTCATTCGAAGCAATTATAAGATAAAGGCAAACCCGGGTTATGGGTTATGTCCTGTTAATACATTAAGTTATTACAAAACTATATAAGACTAAATGCAAAAGTTGCTGACACAAAAATGTTACTATCAAAACTTAATCATATTCTAGGTAAAACAAAACCACATAAGGCCCGTAACTTTTTAGTCTAGGTTGTCATAGAGATGAAACGACACGGCAAGATGATTTATTGTTTATCTCATTACTAGTTCAATTTGTTCTTGGCATGAGTTCTCCCCACGGACCGTTCTCCCAAACCATTTCTACCTAATATTTTGAAGTGCATAAATGATACTAGGAAGGAGAAATCAAGGAAAATAATTTAACGATAAAGGCATCCAAATAAGGCAGTAACTTGTGAAAAATAATACACCATATTTGGAACTTCTCCATCCCATCGTCCATCTAAGTAAATTTACCTCTTTAATCATTCATTAAATTTAGAGGGCTAAAATGGAATTTTTAGCTTTAAACTATGTGACAACCTATTCACCAAAAAACCATGTAATAATCTAAACTTGACTCTTTAAGTAAGTGACATCCAAGGAGTGAAGAGGATAAACTTGAAAAAATTTAGAGGGATTTCATTTGGTGGGTTTTGAGGAGGGACCAATTCACTAACTCTTAGACTTTTTAATAGATATTCATGCACTTAAGGAGAGTTTTCATGAGAATGAATTTAAGAGGAACCCGTAGAGCGAGCCATCAAGAGAAGGAATGCAAATAGACGAGCATTGTTGTCAACCAAACTCAACAAATACTCTATAACTCCTTTTAATTTGACAAGATTTAGAAATTGTGAGTTACTTTGCATACTATTAGATTGTTATCATGAAAGATCAAATGGAGTTTAAAATGAAGAATATATTACTTCTTCTTAAGAATAGAGGTTGATATTATATGACTCATCCATCTATTACACATGCGTTTGAGTTTTTTGATATGGTTTGTGCCTCTTCTTTAACCCTTCTTTCTAGATAATCTCCGTACATTAGTGTTAAGTCACTCTTCTGAAGTCATGTGTAGCGATTGAGATTCATACAGTGCGAACATAACCATTGTAATTGAATCCCTTTTTCTATGTTTAAAAACTTTGTGGTATCACAATCTTTTCGTTGAATTAAATAAATGAGCGATAGATTAGCTCTTATTAGGTGGATGCCCATTAAGGCTTAAAGAGTTGTTATTTTATTTAATTGACTGAATAAAATTGTTATCACTTTGTTTAGTTGGGGGATTGGAACTTCAGAAAATAATTCTCTCGTGCCCTGATGGAGGGGTTCATAGCGTTGATGAAATTACTAATTGGAGACTTTCTTCTTTTCGGAGCGTAAACTTAACGCATGACTAGATCTAGTATTTGCTACATTCTTGTTTAACTAATTGCTCAGCGTGAAAAGAGTAAATTAATGTTTCATGAGTCGCAAGATGTTGAGTAGTCAGTCGCTGTTACCTAACTTAAATTAATCCTTGATTAATCACACTTTTGGTGGCTAGTCTCCTACATTATTATCGATCCAATTTTAACTTTGGAGGCTGACAAACAGTGGGTTGGTCTGTGTTTTTCAATCTAAGTTTAAAGCACGCCAACTTCCACCAATAATTTGCCACGGTCTGAACTCTCGTTTCTCAAGCGAGCTTTGTGTTCTAAACTATTTTATTATATATTTTGAACTCGTTTGCTTCTTCTAGAGAAAAACTTTGTTTTCCCCATGGCTTGAGAATGATTATCATTCATGAAAGCTTGCCCAAGAGGCAATTTTATTATATTCATAAACTAAAAATTTTCTATATCAGTTATCTATATACTTAATAAGTGATTTTACGTTACAATTACTTAAAAGTGATTATATTATATAGTCATCATCAAATTACAATAAAATCTCCCAAATTATAGAAAAAATAGGACTTGTTAATAATAAAAGAAGTTGTCTATAGCATACTTTTATGAAACTATTGATAGGTTCCCTTTATTATACCATAAATCATCCTAAAATTATAATAAATGAAGCTCAATAATAGTAAAAAAAAAAACAAAAAGTGATTATATTATATAATTACTTTTGAGTAACTGTATGTTAGAATTTGTCTATACTTAAATTAGTTGTTAGTATACATTATTGTAGAGGGTTAAATCTGAATTTAAGCCTTAAGCCTTAAGCCTAATAATTGAAATAGATATTGATTATTTGTGTTAAGGTGAAGGGGTCTAAAGAATTAAGTCCATAAGAAATTAGGTTAATCAAGAGAGATTTAGCATAGTGGGCTTGGAATAAAACCTATTGGATCGATTTACCCAATCTAACTTTTCTTAGTTTAGCTAATACTAAAATAATAAATAAATCCTTTATTTGGGCTTAAACCAATATAAATAGTCTACTTAAGATTTAATAATAAAAGACTTCAATCTTGATTATTGATTACCATCATGATTCGACAGATGAAATTAACTATAATTTTTTATAAATATTTTATTCACATTTTTATTTGGATAAGTGAAAAACTTCTATTAATACCGTTACTATGTGGGAATCTTGTCTTAAAGGTCAAACACTTAAATATCTCAAAAACTCTATCCTATTTTTTATTGATCGTGGAGTTTGATACTATTGCGTTTCTCCATCTTTTACTATATATGTTAGAATCTCACTAAGATTGATTACTCCTCATCCATATACTTTTCTCTTGATCATTTCCTATGTGCGATTTAAGTTATTTTCTTAGTCACGTATAGCACGACTTTACATACAGTGTACCCACATACCTCACAATTATCTTGATTGGAAATCATTAGGTTAGTCCACTTAATTTTCAGTAGATTATTGCAATATTAAGAGCAAGTACATGTTAAGCTATGTTTGATAAGAGATCTTGGAGTATTGCTAGTTTAAAATTGTCTCCTGAAATTACTAAGGAGGCCGAACATAAGAGAACCTTGTCTATGAATTCGAGAAATAAAGAGAAGATATACTATCGAAGTTGTATCCGGTCGAGATTTACAAAACGTTAGCAAGGGGGTGTCAACATCTCAGTCGTTGGGTAGACAATGGTGGGTCAAATGGGAGTCCAACATGTCACCTTCATTAATTTCAATTGACAAAAGGTTTTAGTTTGACATCACCATTAATTATAATGTTCAGGGAATGAGCATTTGATTCAACAATTGGTGTTAGCCTTCGTGGGTGTAGTCCTAGGCGGAGATTGGTGTTTAGTGTATTTTAACATGAACAAGAGGCTTGGGAGAGCTAAATCATAGAAGAATGTGGTTCTTTTATTATTTTTTTTTTTTGGTTTGAGAAAATTTTCTTTTATAGCTAACAACATTATATATTAAAATTTAAAAAGGAAGATATAAATCTAATCTATCTCGTTAAGATACTGATATTTATACTATTAGATTACAGCAATATTAACCAAAAGAATGTGGCATTTAGTCTTATGTATAATTTAAAAAGATTTGAATTGTGCATCAATAATAGCCATAGTAGCATGCTTTAGTTAACTATATATGGTTTATAAAATAATTATTTCATAAAATTCTTATAATAGTTATTATTGCCAAATAAAAAATTGTAATTCCTTATTAGGAATGAAGAACTAGCTATTTTATATATATATATATATATATATATATATATGAATATTAAGCCATAAACTGGTTGGTAATAGATTGTTATTTTTGGATATTTATAATGCATTGCTAATATTATTTTTAAGTGTAAAGAAATAAAGTAGTAATTGTTAATCCTCTGTTCTATTTCTTTCTTGCCAAATTATTCTATTTCTTTATAATTATAATTTTACTACTACCTTAGTCTATTTTTCCAATCATAAGTGTCATTGATGTAATGGTGAAGGTTCTATTTAACATAAATCTCGAATAAATTAGACGTCATCCGTGTTCAGTGTTTGGAGTAGACTTAATAAAAATAAACAATGGGTAGTAATTGTATTTGACGTTCATGAAGTTATATTATTAGTGAAGTTCAGAAAGCAATTGACATAGGTAAGATTAATAAGTTCTCTTTAATTTTAATTTCTTGCTAAATCATATCTTGACTAATTAAAAGAAAATTAAAAATTTGTATTTATAACTTAATAAACATATTTCCTCTTCATTGAATTAACAACATCAATTTAATGTGAATTGCTTCCTCACCATTTAAGTACATCTACTGTGTTGACTATATTTACTCCCCTCATATGGTTATTTTATTCAGAGATACATGAGTGAGTATCATATGTATGATGTGTAGTTCAAGTGATTCACATGAAAAAATGAGTATTGTGCTCATAATGATACTTCAAGTCAGATTGAAAAACATACATATGTAGTCTACACTTGATCAATAGTTTAAGGACATATTTCATTTGTGGCAAGAAAAATCTAAGGCTTTAAGGACTCTCATGCCATTTGGATTATGTCGTGTTTAAATAATGGAGGGGTATTTAAGGGTATTGTACGAGCAATAGGGTATATGCAGAAGAGTATACATAAGCTAAAGAGGACAATGGGGGGTATTCTAGCATGACTACTATGATATTTAAATCGATAATGTGTTGGAGAGAGGAGAAATGAGCACAATAAAATCTAAAATGTGTAGAAGTGGGAGAGAGTTACCAGGAGGCTTCATCCTTTATTTATAAAGGATGAGGCCAAGCTACTTTCAACAAGTGTATCACATCTTTGTCATGATCTAGGATGTGCACCAGATTTGGTAGAATTGGTCGGAGGTAGTTGTCTTCTTGCCATTTATACTAAATCCTTTTTGCATGTTGTGGTTTGAAATTTCATGGGTATGGGCTTGGCCGATCAAGGCTTAGGGGCTTGGGTCTTGGGGGACTTTGAGGTCTTCTTTTTGTAACTCTACACTATTGATTCGGGTAATGTCGGTTGAGCCCTTTAGTTACTTGGCCTTGGTTATATGGCAAGCATTTGAGCTACATGAAGCTCGACTTAGGAAGATAGGTTATATTGCACCTTGAGAACTCGGTTTATGTCCTAAAGAAGTCAGCTTGGGCTATAGGCCCATGCCTAAAATGGCGTATCAATAGATTGGATTAATTTGTAAGTAATAATGAATATCAACCTAACATGTGATGGTTTAAAAAAAAAATACTTATAGAACTTTTTCAATAACCAATCTTTTAAGAAATTTATTTCCTGATTGCTATTTACCATTCATTAATCCAAACGATTGTAACTTATAATAAGTTACTTTTTTAAGTTACCATGTCTAAATAAGCAAAGTATTTTCCTACTAAAATCCAAAAGCCTTTTGTTTTGTTTTGGTTAAAGGCACATCAAGTTTTCATCTTATGAAGCAATAGGTACGACATTAAGATTAACGTAACGGTGATAATGGATCATACATATCTTAATTCTTAGAAGGCTGACTGTCTTTTTGCTTTTAAAATTATAAACAATTTCCCGTTAGGATCTGGACGCTGCATGAAGCTTTTGAAAATTGTGTTATGTTTATCCTATAAGATGTTATGAAGTGAACAATGTACTCTAATGTATGTTGCCTTCGTACTTACCAGTAAAAACTTGAGAAATCTTTCTAAAACTTCGATTTCTCTAGATATGTTTTTGGACTTATAGTAGAGTTAGGAAAGATCTAATATGGATCCTATTTTTGTAGATGAGCTGCTGTATACAATGTGTAGACACCTTATAGACATTGTAGTAATACCTTAATCTTGATATAATATATAAAATCTGGATGTAGAAATAAATCAACAATAGACTAAAGAAAGTGGAAAAAGAAGCATTTGTGCTTCAGTTGAGCTTAATCAACCTGAAATTCTAAAATAAAATAATTTAAATTTCCTCCATTTAGTTGCCATCTGTTATAAATGAATGTATGCATCTTTTCCCATAAAATTTAAAATGTATATTACCCTTTATCTCTATAAAAAAAAAAGGAAAACAACAATTCGTTTGTTTCTCTTCTGTTTTTTCCAAACACAAGCATAATAAAAAGGTAACTCTTCTCTCTAGCAATTTTGGTTTACATCTTACCATTAGTTAATAAGTCTAAGATAGTTGTCCTTTAGGGCAAGTCTGTAGTATTCAAGAATTTTAGGGCGAAATCCTTCTTTATTTGGAGGAAGACATTTAATAGAATTAGTGAAAGGTTCCAATAGAAGGATTGTGAAGTGCTTATGTACATGTGGAAGTGTTAATATTATGTTGGTTGAGAACAAAAAGATTTGTTGTTCTTTTCTTTTATTTTTTCCCTTTTACCTATGGAAAAATCCAAAATATATAAGATAGGTTTCAAAAAAGACTGATTACGAATTGGATTAAGTGGAATCAATGCTATGGAAAGTGCAAATAGCAATATTTTGTAAGTTAATTTGAATATCTTATGTATTATGAGTTTGATGCTTTTGAAATGTATTCATGAACATCTTGTCTTATGAAGTTGTCAAAGAATTAATTATTGACAATTTTTGTAAACTATGAGTTTGATATTGCAAATTACATTAATGAAAACTATGTATTGACATGTTTATCTATGCATTGAAGAACTAATGTTAAAGTTATTTATGGTTAAAGTTTAGTTTAGAAGTTATTTTAATAAAGAATTAAAGTTATAAAAGTTTGAAGGAATTTTAGAAAATGAAGATAATAAAGGATAGCATAATCAACCAACCTCTTCGATTTTTAAGCGGTCAACTATCCCATACTATCCCATTAAGGCTGGTTAATCGCCTTACTTCCTTTATGCAACAACAATAATAATAATCATGTATATGGTAGAATAATAATATTAACAATAAGTTTAGGTAAAATAAAATAAAGTAGATTTATTGAATGTTTTCCTAAATCTAAAACCACAAGTTAATGCAAAATCAAACCTTAGCTATATAAGATGTGGACCTAGTTTTCAACTAAGCCATTGACATTAATATATGCTTATGCATCAAGAATCGAATATCTATCTAATCATTTTCTCACGATGAGCATAACTTAGGTACAGTCTTCCTTGCATATATATTGTAGTGCATATTAGGATAAAAACTTATAAGCATGCTGAAACCTTAATGTATGAACACCTTAAGATGAAATTAGTGAATAATCAAGCTAACAAATATTAATGGATCTTTTTCAACTACTTAACCTATTAGTTTCTAATTAGTGTTAATATGACCTTCACTACTTTAGTCTTATAAACTAATAAAACTCCTCTTTTATAATCTATATGGAGCTACAATGACATGGGGTATCATAATCTTCTCCTTAAATACATGATGTCCTCATCGTAACATCTTAAAATTTGATCTAGTTATTCCCCCTTTCCTAGTATATGATTCAACTCATTTTTGTTACTTTCACCTATTAAATCATCTTAGAAGCATATTAAGAATCATACCCTAATGATACTTCCTACTCTCTTGGGGGCTATTATTTAAATCAAATTAAAATAGTCTAAAATCATCTACCTACTAATAGGCAGTCGACTCTAATGCCATTTCAACAATAATTCTCCAAGTTAAAACTAGGGGATAACCAAACTAACAAATACTAATACGCCTTTTTCAATCACTTAATGTAAGAGTTTCCAATTAGTGCTAATATGACATTTATTACTTTAGTCTTATAAATCAATACAATTTATGTTCTACAATCAAGGTGGGTCTACAATCACATGGAGTATCACATATTATATGTTGCTTATATTTAGCTAAGTTAGAAAATTTTTGAGACTACTTAGGATCAAATAGGCAACCACTAACTGATAGTTGCATATTAAAATGATATGGTAAATTAGACACTAATGTTGTTAATGGGATGTTGATTAAAGTAGTTATCGTAGTTACAGTTGGCGTACTAAAGCAAAGCTACATTTAAGTCATATTAGCGATATGAGACACTTTAATAGATGGTTGTAATGGACCTATATGGTAATAGCCAATTTGATAGTAATTGGGATAATGTAATTAGTGTATTTGGACTCATGAGGTATTAGGGAATTTCAACACGACCACACTTATACCTTTTTTTGTTAAGGAGTCTTAAGTTGCTTTGTGTCTTAAACGTCAAGACTATGTTGCTTACTATTTCAATTGTCAATTGCATTAAATTCATGTTGTATTCAACTATGTATATATTGCTTATTAGGCATCAATGCTTGTTGTAGTTACGTGTTAAATTTCTACTAACCCTTTATAGGATTTCTTTTTTAGGTACATTTTTTTTATAATAGACTTGAGTTTTAGATGAACATTATCATACTAGTTGATTATATTATAATGATAAGTTGCATAGTGTATGCATAGGTGATTAATGCTTTTGTTATTATGAATTATTCCATAATGAAAAGTTATAAGCTAATTTAACACAATGAGATTGTGATGTATGTTATTATTATTTAAAGTGTAGATTTACAGTATTAATGAGCTTTAACATAATCATGTTGCGATTTGAGTGTTTGATGGATTGTGTACATTCCTTATATTTAGGCATTATAAATTCATTACATGTAAAGCAGTTTTTATAAAAAAAAATTTATTATTATCGAATTATAATGGTGAAATGCACTTGTTTTATGAACATTTAGTGTGGATACAAGTTCCAATATGCATTTTTTTTATTGATTTATGCATTGAAATCATACCTTTTTTATTATGAGTTATTTGTTTAGTAACTATGTTTTCTTATGTTATCTACGAAATTGTCTAATAGGAGGGTAATAGGGATACATGAATAAAAATAATGGTACAATAAAAGGTACTTCTCTATGTCAAAAATGCTAAGTTATAAATATACATGATTTGTTTTGCTTTTTCACCTTTATAGTTATATCCAAATCATATAATTATGTAAAAACACATGTAAAGAAGTTCAAATTTTATGTATTATTCTATGTTTATATTTGTTGTCTATAGAATTTTGCTAATAGAGTATGAGAGATTAGGCTTTGCACTTGTGAGGTAAGCATACAAAAGAGCACATAGTGAGGGATACTGGAGTATTGTTCGACATGACCATTTTAATGCTTAAGTTAGTATCTTGTGTGTAGAGAGAATGATGATGCATAAATGCAGTAGAATAGATTGAGTATGTAAAGAGTCTAAGTAGTTTGCCGTTGGGATGTAGTTGGTATTTATAGAAGAGGGTTGCTAGAAGTTAAGAGACCATCTATAGTACTTTAGTACGTCCATACATCATACGAAGTGAGAGTGTGCTTGTCCAACATGATCTAGATTTGTTAGATTGTGGTTGTTGACCTAGTCTGCAAGTCTTATTCTTTGTCTTCTAGCTGTAACAGTCCATTGTGATTGGGTAGGTGTCTGGTGGGCTTAGGCCAAGGTTAGCCAGGAGGACAACGGAGCTAAATATTAATAAGTCAAACTAGGCCATGAGCCTAATTAGGTCAGTATGAGTTTGATGAGTCTAGATTCAAAATATCCTATCAACAATATCCAATGAAGAAGATTTAATAACGATATCCAACAACAAAACTTGATGTTAGCAAAGCTTAATATATCGAAAGTGATTGTTTACAAGAGATGTGTAATTAAAGTTTTCATATACAGTGTTATCATTTAGCTTAGGACATTTCATCTTGAATGACGTTGGAAACTGTTTTTGTTCACTCAATTTTTAAAAAGGTTCAAATGAGAATTTTTCATTCATTTGATGCTTCATTTTGCTTTTAGTTTTTATCATATAGATATATATATTGTTCATCCTTGTAATTGTAAATGTTGGATCCTTTATTTTTTCACATGATATTATAAATATATATTGGTTTTAGATATTTATGTATGTATGCGTGTGTTTTTTTTTTTTTTTTTTATCGAAGTGTTATTTTTGTTTCTTTTTATGTTAATTGCTCAACACATAAGTTATGCATAGCATATTTAGTTTTAAAGAAAGATTAATAAGGAATATTTGCAAAAAATAAGACAAAAAGATTTTTTTTCCCTTGTAAATATATATTTATGAGCAATTCAATTCTAAAAATTAGCTTTACAAATAATTTTTTCTAATATAACAAGTTAATAATATTGTATAATGTTAAAGCTAAATATGTCTATAGATTTTAACTAGTTATGTTATGCATCACTATCCCTTTTGTTGAACACTTAACGAACTTATATATCAAACGAAAAGATTTTTTTTTTTTTTGAATACTGTGTATCTAAAAGTAGTATAATTAATTTAAATAGAACAACAACAAACCATATAAATGAAATTAATTATATAATATTGCATTTTAGTGATATAGTTAAATATATCTAATGGAAGTTTTTTTAGATTACTAAAGAATATATGCTTTTAAAGTTTTAACATAATGGGTTATGAAATACATTACAAAAATGATAAACTTAGATATACTTAATAAAAATTTATTTTTTGAAAGTATAAATGATTATATCATCTTTTACTAATAATAATTGCTATGGTTTATTTTGAATTCTCCAAAATACATAGTAAAACTTGGAACATGCTCTATTTGGTTGAGCCATTTTTAGGTGAATAATGGACATCAAGTAGATTATAATTTCTTTTTTCAGAATCTGCTACCAAAGTAAGGTACAGTGTATAATATCTCATATCTTATGCATACCTTAAAACTTATATGATATAGAGAGTACAAGTTTTAGGATACCTTTTACTTAGTTTGTAATAATTCTTAGTTGATATTATTGAATATAATAAAATATAATATTTTAAAACTTAATTTGTATAGGACATAAGAAACTTAAAGCATACTAAACAAGTGATGACATTTATTGAAACAAGTAGACCTTAATCTATGGTAGATTTTAAATTTGTGATAGTATTTTGCAATGAATTGTTTTGTGTTATATTATTAGTGATGTAACATAAAGTAATAAATACAAAATATGAAGGAAGAAAATAATTTGTATTAATTGATAACCATCCATCGTTGTTCTATAAGTTATTTATTATCCTAAAAACTTAGAATTACTAAGAAAAATGAATAAATTAATAAAAGAAATTAGGAGACGAAATCAAATAAAAATAAACTTTCTTAGATGTAAAACTTTGACGCTTGGTATACTTTGAAAACACACAAATTTGACCTCAAAATGTCCACAAACAGTAAAGTAATTTACACTAGTTCATAGTAGACTAAAATTAGTATTTATTAATATATTATGGGTTTCGTAATTCCTCATAAGCAAAAAGTTATGCTTCTTCAAAGTCGACTCATCTACAAACTCTAACTACTTCTAAAGGTTTCTAAATGGATTTTAGTTAGTTTTTGACATCTTCTAATTCTAACCCATACTCCTTTTGATTAGTTCTCAAGTAGCTTCCAAATGAATTTAGCTAACTTTAGATTGCTTTTGCCTTTGTTTCTAACAATCTAAATGTTCCATAAATTGTAAGTCTAACTCATTTGCATTAATTAAGTTCATGTTGTATGACTTCATTAGAAATATGTAACCAAATAATATTTGATTAATTTATTAGAGAAGACCTTATTGATGAATGTACTATTTATAGGTATGTGGAAAAGTTAACAAATTATTAGGACCTCAAAAGTTTAATATTATTAAGATGTAATAAAAAAAAAATTTAGAGGGTTCTATGAGGAAGAGATGAACCTAGGATGATATAACTAAGAGGAGGAGGATTTATCTTAATTAAGTTAATGTTAAAATTATTGATAGGAAAATATTTGATTGTTGCTATAATTATATTATATTTTATATATGTTAAAGGATCTTGTTAATAATTTAACTTATAATAATTCCTAAAACTTAATAAGATGAATTTTTTTTAAATGATTAAGGGTATTGTTACACTTCATAAGAAGTTAAATTTTTTTTTTGATATTTTTATTATGCATATATACTAAATAAAATTTGACTATTAATCTATAAGAAATTAATTCTCGTGTG